>JAZHYW010008057.1:0-111739 GCA_037355805.1 Ixodes ricinus | reverse complement strand
TTAGAGTTGGCCGGTGATGTGGAACTTAATCCGGGACCGATGTCGGAGGCCCAAGTGATACAATTTAACCAGATGTTTACTTTGCTACAAGACCTAGCCACGCGTTCAGTTAAAATTGAAAATGGTCAGTCTAACCTTATCCAAACAGTTAATGAAATAAAGCTGAACCAAGCTTCGATTGAAAATAAAATCGCAGATTTTGGCAAAAGACTTGAAGTGATTGAATCAGAAACATCTGCCCTCGAGTCAACTCAGAAAGAACTGGTTGAAACACGGAAAATGGTTTCCTCTGTACAACAAGAAAACACCTCCCTGCGTAACCGTTTGGACGACTTTGAGGATAGATCACGGCGTGAAAACCTGCTGTTTTATGGTGTCGGACGATTCAGGGTCAGAGACATGGGCGGAAACGGAAAATAAAATAGTTGGTATACTTCAACGTACGGTTAACCTTCAAATTGCGCCAGGAGACTTTGAGCGAGCGCATAGACTCGGCTCTTTCACGGTTGAAAGATGTAGACCTGTCATTGTGAAGTTTTCTTCGTACAAGCTGAGAGAAAAAATGTTAGTCTCCCGCTCGAAACTAAAATCTGCAGGGACACCGGTCAGTGAGGACTTCTGCCCCGCGACGCGCCAGGCTAGAAAAAAACTTGTGGAATTCGGTATCTCTCTAAACTCAACCTTCAAGCTGAGGTATAACAAACTTTTCGTCAACGGAGAGTGCTACAGTTATGATCACTTAACCAACAGTATTCAATTAACAACTAAAAGCAATTCCATCGCACTTGTCTTCGATGACCAAGTAAATGGAAATCCTTCCCCTATAACAAATCTTCAATAGCATGCCGCGCGGGGTGGTGGTTATCTTCAACCCTTGCCTTGTGATAACGTTTCCGTTCTGTTTACCAATATCAGGAGTGTTGTTCCCAAAAAGGAGGACTTGTGTTCAATTATCGACTCATCTAGTGCTGACATAGTTGTTCTAACTGAAACCTGGTTAACAAGCAAAATCCGTAACTCTGAAATTTTCCACTGTAAAAAACACTTTAACATATATCGTCAAGATAGAGGGAGTAGGGCTGGAGGCGGTGTTCTTATTGCATGTCGCCGATTCTATTTCGTCATTCTGTATTAATGTGGTCACTGACCTCGAGATAATTTGGGTTTCTGTTTGTATAAATTATAACAAGTATGTTTTGGGTGTCTGCTATCGCCCTCCCACAAAGATCGCCAATTTTGTTGCCGAGCTTCACGATGTCGTTAACGCGGTCCATGTACGCTTCCCAAATGTTCCTGTAATACTCTTGGGAGACTTCAATTACCCAAACATTGTGTGGACAAGCGACAGCCCTTTCCTTAACCCATTTTCCACAGAGAGTAATGATTTTTTAAACTTCTGTACCGATTTTAGCTTTTCGCAGACAGTAGTGCAGCCTACACGGGTTACTAATTCTACAGCCACTATATTAGACCTAGTGTTAACCACGTCAAGTGAACTTATTTCCCTCTCACTTATTTACCCGGTCTTAGCGATCATTCTTTGTTGCTATTCTCCTTAAATATCCCAAAGTGTAAATCGTCGAAAAGTGTTAAACGCATATTTGACTATGCTCATGCTGATTTTACAGCCATCAACAACGATATGTGTTCGTTTTTGGCGGAATATCTGCGCAACTTTTCTGAGCGTTCCGTCGAAGCTAATTGGTGTTTATTTAAAGACAAAGTGAATTCTCTTACGAATATGTACATTCCTGTGCGAACTATTCGTTCTTCCGCTCGATCCCCATGGTTCAATGGAGCGCTCAGAAGGCTTTCAAACCAAAATAAACGGTTGTTTCGCTCTGCGAAGTTATCCGCTTCATCAATTGCTGATGTGCGCTGGGCGGCATATCGCTCCGTCGCTGCTTTATATAAAACTGCCGTCAGTGAAGCCAAACAGCGTTTCTTCGGAAGTACTTTGCCAGCAATGTTGCTCAACAATCCTCGTCAGTTTTGGAATGTTGTGAACCCCTGCGAAAAACATGGTGTAAGGCTCACCAACTCGGACGGGGAAGAGATACCAGAGAGGGAGTGTGCATCCGCGCTAAATGAAATGTTCGTCGACTCCTTTTCCAGCTCAAACATTCTTGACTGCCCTGACTTGCTCCCATCAAACTTTTGCACTATGGATTCCATTACTATAGAATGTGGTGGCATTGTCAAAATTATTGATGGACTTAAACTATCCTCATCATCTGGCACTGACAATATAAACTCAAAATTTTAAAAAACTAAAATGTACTTTTTTCGTTATTCTAACTCAGCTTTTCCAGCAATCTCTCAATCTTGGTACTCTTCCCGAGGACTGGAAGGTAGGGAAGGTGATTCCGGTCCATAAAAGTGGCGATAAATCTAGCCTTAGTAATTGTCGTCCGATTTCATTAACGAGCATCCCCTGCAAAACTTCTGGAACACATAATTTACTCTCATCTTGTTGCTTTCCTTAATTCTAATTCTTTTTTACCCCTGCTCAACATGGATTTAGGAAACTATTCTCGTGCGAATCTCAATTGTTAACACTTACTCACAATCTTCATGTCGCTCTTGATCGTTCTTCCCCGGTAGATTGTGTATTCTTAGACTTCTCAAAAGCATTCGAGAAAGTTTCACACAGGCTTCTTCTACATAAACTCACTGTCCTTAACATAGAACCCCATGTTTTTGCTTGGATTGATTCTTTTTTAACTAACCGCTTACAATTTGTCCATGTTAACGGCTGTAACTCAGTTCATTCACCAGTAAGTTCAGGCGTTCCCCAAGGTTCCGTACTAGGTCCTCTTTTATTTCTTATTTATATTAATGATTTACCTACTCATGTTTCTTCATCCATTGGCTTATTTGCAGATGACTGTGTCATCTACAGGGAAATAACCAATGATTCTGATATTCATTCTCTTCAGTCAGACCTTGACAGCATTTCCCGGTGGTGTGACACATGGAATATGAAACTTAACATTAACAAATGCAAATCCATGAGAGTATCACATCAAATGAACACATGCCATTCTTACAATATTAGCGGCGTTGTCCTTGATTCTGTATTATCATATAAATATCTCGGTGTGCATACAACAAATAACCTTTCCTTGGATACTCACATTCAATAGGTAATCAATAATGCAAACCGCATGTTAGGCTATCTTAAAGAAACTTCTCTCTTGCTTCCACCTCGTTAAAACTACTTCTTTATAAGTCTTTGGTCCGAAGTAAACTTGAATACGCCGCAGCTATATGGGACCCTGGTATAACACTTGCATCATCACTTGAAGCCATTCAAAACCGTTCTGCTCGATCCATACTACATAACTATCACCGAACATCCAGCGTATCAGCAATGAAATTCAATCTCTGCTTACCTGACCTCTCTCTTCGCAGGAAAGTGTCACGCTTGTGCTTATTTCACAAGATCCATTATCTTAACACGTCAATGCGCCAGCTTTTGTTAATACAACCGTCTTATATCTCATCGCGCATCGACCATCGATATAAAGTTGGCATTGCTCACTGTCACACATCACGTTTTTTTCAGTCTTTTTTGCCCAAAACATCACTGGACTGGAATCGCCTTCCCGCAGCTGTAGTCGAGATTGCCGAGAGCTCCGATTTTCGAATTGCTGTTTACAATTATTTTTTGTATCCTCTATAACTCCCTTGTTAAGTGAATTTGTTTGTGTGTGTATTGTTTCAAATTATATATTTTTGTCCTGCTTAACTCACTAGTTAGGTATATTTGTTTTGTTTGTATATTGTTGCTATGCCCACCCCCTTCTGTAATGCCTTCGGACCCTGAACGGTATCAATAAATAAATAAATAAACATGAATAAATAAATAATAAGTAAACCAAAAGGGAATAAATAGGCTTTATGTGGAATGAAATAGACACTAGAAACTCAAATAATTAAATTTTATTACACCCATTCTAAGGGTTTTGCGTTAGAATGATAAAGGAATGAGCACGCGTTATTAAAAATAAGTGCTGTTTTCGGTTTCACCTAACCGAGGAATCTCAACATATATTCGCACTTTGGCGTTTCCCTGTTCACAGGCAATAAAACAATAAATACCGCTCGCACGCGCGTTGAAAATGTTTCTGTCAGTAACCAGTTTGTGGCGCTTCAACGTCTTTCCCTTTTAGCGCGCAAGATGGTAGCAAACACCCGATACTACAACGATGACTGGGGTCTACACAGCAGTGTTGACTTGGCTGACAAGCTCACAGTGTTAAACGTAAGCAACTCAAACGCGGTGCTAGCGACCCACTCGATACGAGTCAGAAAGCATTTACGAAGCATTCGTGGCGGTTTATTTTCACTCCCAAATTCTCCTCCTAACAACCTTTAAAAACATTCCTACAATGTGCAGTCAGGAATTCACGCCCGTCAAAAAAGGTATCTCATCATTCTAAATCATGATATGGCGTTTACTCGCGCCCTCTAATGCTACAAGTCGCAGACCGCTTAAACACGATGCGCAGGGCAAGCATTTCATCGTCGCTCAGCATTCAATAGGATTGCAGAATTCACCGATAAAAATTCCCAATAGCGAATCACTAGGCAAGAAGCGCGAGCATAAGAAACCTAGCCCTAAATGTCGTATGCCGACAGTGACCTTCAAAATGCGTACCTATGCTCTGTTTACACTAAGTCTTACCGCAGTCAACTCTACAATCTGATCGAGCCAATGAACAAGAAGAAAAAGTGCATTCTCACGACGCTCGTCCTCTTTGCGCGTTTGCTACCAACGTCTGAACCAATCACGCGCACTGAATGCGGCGCAAACCCACACCGCATTCAGCCGGTGATGGCAAAGCCACAAAGACCACTAGCATTATTGAAACGCGACGGTGCACCTGCGGCACTGCTGGATGGGCTCCACGGGAGCGTAGCTGCGACTGCTGTCGGTCTGAAAGCGAAACGATGGTATAATAGTTAGTTGATTGTTGCGTTCACTCGATGAATATCCTACTCGCCCACTTAGTCTACGAGCAAACGATGTGCACCGTGCGAGCAAGTACATCATCAGTGTGATAGCGTACTACGAAGAATGGAGCCGACGTTCGTACGAGACTCCAATTGGACGCGCTGACAAAGGGGAATAAAAATCGATGGCGCTAACGACATTCTCGCGATCCGCTTTAACGATGCCCCTCCTAAAGCGGCGGGCGCCGCTCGTAAAGCGGGCTTCTTCTAAAGCACCAAAGCGCAAGGAGAAGGCGAACCCCCGCCACAATTAGGTATGACGCAAGCTTCGACTTCTTACACATCCTGGCTTCCCCTCCCTTCGACGTCCCCGGCGAGCTAATCAGTTTGTTCTCACAAACCGAAACCCCTGTCTCCATTTTTTTTTTTAATCTTATTCGGTCCAAGTTTGCTCGCTCGAGGAAACGTCCCCATGGAACACACCGATCACCTCGGGGATGTCTTTATCCATCCGCCAACAAACACGGCGGCGTTATCTCCGAAACAAAGAAGTAGCTTAAGTCTCTGTCGAGTCGACCAACTAGCAGACAGACCTGTGCAACTTTGTTCGCCGCCGAGACACCCACATCAGGCTCAGCGAGTATTGCAACACAGACTGACTGGGCGCCAGAGCGACAGGTTGCCCAGACGAAGCCAATTGACGCGTTGGCTCATCGACCTCACCCCGAGCACAACCAGGTTTCTTAAGTAGTAAGAAGGTGACCTCTCTGTGCTCTATTTAAGCTTCTCCTCTTCGGAAGAAATTGGGGAAGCGAGGTTAGCAATTGCGCGTGCTCGAGAGTACGGGTTCTTGAAGTTGCAGAAAGATCTCGCATCGTCTGCCTTGAAGATTGGCAGACGAGGAGATACACTTAGATTCGGCTCGGTTGCGAAGAACACGCTGCAGCAACTGGTGACGCGTACGCACTAAGGTCACTGACATCTTAAGAATCGCACGGCGCAGTGGGTCCGTTGCGTCTCGCAATCGGTCCAGAGTCAGTCAGATTATGTCTTTGGCATTAGAGAATGAGACCATCAAAGAACGGACGAAGAAGCGAGAATAATAAACGTAATAAATCACACCCTTCCTTTTTTCATTCCTCTTTTCACTGTAAACAATCTAGAGCGTCAACTTCCCGGAAAGCGCTGAATCTGCGCATAGAGCTCGGTGACTGAAGACACTTAAACATATGGCTAGACCCGAAGAAATTTGCATGCGCTTTGACACTCTGCATGACGCTATGCCGAGTGCCACAGCGCTGAGAGCTCTTTTTTAGATATAATCATATATTCTGTATTGTCATTCGCCAAGCCCTTTCAGTATAAAGTAGTAATTGTCCCCTCCAAATGCTTTGCGGCAAATGGGTAATGTGCAACATAGTGGCACCCCTGGCGATTCAGATGCACTCTGGGAGCAAGAGAGAATGTGAAAGGTTGTTTTGATTTCTGTTTTGCCGGGTTGCGGATCTTTCCTCTGCTATCATCTCCACACCGCCGTTGCTCAGGTTATCGTGGATCGCTCTACATTTACGCGCGATTCAGTAATTACTCTTTCCTTCGCGTCGCTACATATCAGGCACAGCGGAATAAAACCAACATTTACAATTTCGCTGCCACGGGAATCGTGCGAAAAAGCCGCATCGGCAAAGTCAATTGAACACGGATTGACGTACGCCCCACGCCGTGCACAAGCTCACCGCGTGCATTGTTTTGCAACCTCGAAAACAACTACTGAGACGACTACTTCATTTTTATAACACCCTTGTCTCGCCGATCGCGAATTTCAATCATCGCAACGCGGCAGATCAAGAACCTCGATGTACGAGAATGCATTCAAGCGCAAGCATGCACCTTTTGCTACGTCGCTGTGAGGAAATTCGCCACAAGAATGATCAAAACACGGCGCCAATGTCAGTCTGCCTATTTCGTTCAATGTGCAGGTCTCATGGGCATACGTCTTTTAGCACCAACACTTCGTGTTTCACAAGGTTTTTGATTTTCTAATAATTTTTTGGCATCTGTTTTCCGTTCTGCGACCTCAAACTTGTTATGGTTGCACTCGTATTATTGCCGAGTTTTCACTGACCAAAGAAGTTATCCAATTTCTTCTGGAGGACGTAGCAAGAGGTGAATGTTTGCGTTTGTTTGAAGAGGAATGCAATATTTATCGGCTCATTTGCTTCACAATAACACACAGACGAGGACACTGAACCTGTATGTTTTGACTCGTATATACTGCCTAATTGTTTTAATGCACACATTATTTTTTTTATTAATCCATTTGTGTAGCAGTCGGGGGACAAAGTTCAAAGGCCAAATTTGTTGAATATTTTCAAGAGGTCGAAGGTTCACCAAACCACCCAATGGTTACGGTTTGACGTCAAAATTCAAGTTCCACAACAGGTCGCGATATCTCTATTCACAATGTGTTGGCATAATGGTTAATCTAGAGCAAAGACACAAAGAACCGTTTTAATTCGAACTGATTTTCCACTGCCTTCTTTGGAACTAATTATTTTTCCCTCGGTAAAATTAATTGGCTTAGATAATACTATTAAATTAATCAATTCAAAATGTTATTTGATACACCTGTAGAATTTGATATAACATTTACAAAAACAAGATATGATGTTTGAAAGGTATTAAACCTATTCTGATTTAATCCTGCACGATTAGAGGCCGGTTCACACATACCTCAAAGCACTAAAGGTCAATACTAAAAACAACACTAACGCAGCGCTGTATCATCACAGTATCAAAGCGCGGATACAGCGCAGTCGAATCGCACCGAGTATGCGCTGACGTGTATGTGTGAACCGGCGTTTAGAAGCACCGAGGCTATATTATTCATACGCCTTCGTCAATAATCTTTCAATGTGATTTCGGTTGTGGCAAAAGGGCACTCCGTCTCAAAATGTTTGTACAGCTCTGTGGTATGTGCACGCGCGAATGCCTGGCATTCTCAAGTAAATTCCCCCTTCAAAATAATCAACGTGCAAGCAACGTGCAATAACGTGCAAGCAAACTATATACCGTAGCGCTATAACCTCGCGCTTTTAGTCTTGACAGCGCTACAGGCAGCATCATTGAGTACAGGGGGTTACTGATGTCTCCTTACTTCTTCAAATAAATTCCCACTACTACACTGCATTCAGTAATCACCACCTCTGTTATTTTATAGAAAAGTATCGCGCGGTGTGCTTGGGTTGTTACAAACACAGACGTAGAATAGAACAAAAAGAGTATTTCACATTCGAAGCACGTTAAATTAGAAAGGTTGTTTTTATCGATTGGCGAGGCTTCCTTTCTGCAAAAGCACACAAATTTGACACCAGCCCTCTGTGTATCAGCCTACTTATTAACATAAAATGATACGAATAAAAGCTCAACTTATACGAACGCTATAAAAAAAATTCCACCAAACAAAAGCGGGAAAAACCTACAGTACTCCTTTCAAAATTTAAAAAGAAGACTCAAGCTTGGTGACGTACAGCGAAACAAAAATACCTTTAAACAATCTATAATGCAAACACACCTTAAAAAGGCCAGTGGATAACTTTAAAAAAGTGCATCGGTTGTCGGGCGGAGACGAGTGTTCCAAGTGTAAAAGCTTGTTTTATAAGATGTAGACAAATAAAGCAGACTAAAAAGATATTTCAAGCGCAAAATAAAAAGTCGAAGAAAAAAAAAACGGAGGAAGAGAATACTCTACGTGCCGCCTCAAAAATGGAAGTGCTCGAGTGAAAGGGAAGCGCAAGAGCGGAGGAAAAGAAAGAAAGAAAGAAAGAGAGAGAGAAAAGCAATACAGGAGAAGGTGGGGAAGAGGAGAGACCGAGTCACGGCTGACAGATCATCGCAAATTACGAAATCCAGCGGCGCGTGAAGTGAACAGCACGAGAAAGGAGATGCCTACGAGGTGACGCCAGCACGGAGCCGAAAGTTACACCCGGTGAAACACCTGACTCCCTCTCCCCACCTTATCTTACTCCTCTCTTTCTCTCTTTCACACACGTTCTTTCTTCGTCTGTATTTTTATCTGCTCAGAATTCTGGAAGCTCGAACACGAGAACACGCACACGCGAACAAAAAAATAAAAGAGACAAAATTGCGCGTACCTTTTAGTGCAGGAAATAATCCATGCTAGAAATCTCGGAAAAATGTGTACAAGAGCGAAACAAAAAAGAGATAGGCAATCGAAAACAGAAAAAGAGAGAAAGAAAAAAAGAAGTAAAGAAGAAAGAGAGATAGAGCAAGGTTAGGCATCGATCCTCGCTGCTTTAAGCCCATTGAAATCGAGAAATCCTGTTCAAAACTTGCTCTTTATGACCATCGTTAGATCTCATTGATTGCCTCACATATCTGAAGCAAATAATCCAAAATGGGGCTGCGAAGCAAATATAGGTTTCAATAAACCTTTTAATAAAGGCGAGCTCGAAATTATATGCCACTTTTCGTGAGGCTTGCGGGGATCAGAAAATCATCACATCGACTCGCTGATTTCTTCCAAAGGTGCTGGCATTGTTCATCAAAATAACAGCAAAAAAATGTATTTATACAGACACGAACGGGATTGTCCACACTTGAGAAATGTCACAATAAAAAGTTTGTTGCCATATTAAAACGTGGCTCGGAAGGACCGCAAAATTCTCCTTCTGAACCTTGCTAAAGCCCTCGGCCGTATTAACCTTTTTCTTCGGCTCACCGGTTCTTTGAAATTGACCGTGCTTGATGGAAATTCCGGAAGAGTGTGACGGCAAAATCGGACACCGTGAAATTAATTAGCAGAAAAAAGATGAAAATGCATTTGTACTTGGCGATCTCTTTTTGATTGGTTCTTTATTTAGTTTTGGTTATACCAGCGAGGGTGTTATTACAGGAAGGTTGTCGGCGCGCTATGGTATCAGGTATCGTTCGATGAAAAAACCGACCACCTGCCCAAAACTGGTGTTGCCGAAATAACTACGCGCACAGTTTAGATTTTACTAGATTGACGGGTATTATTTATTATTGATTTGATCGTCTCCTAAATGACAATTGAGTGAGACTTTTGTTTATGAGATATGTTCACTTTGGGCTTTTCCTCTATTTATATTTGTAACCGAGCTAAAACAGGCGAAAAATGATAGATAACTATATGAAAACTATTTATCTCTTCACATATTATTTTCAGAAGTTTAGCTTCTATTAGTATTTGCAGACAGTGCTGAAATTGCCATGTGACCCATAAAGACAATATTAAAAATTAATTCAAACGTTTTAGGTAGTTACTAAACTTTTAGCTCCGATTATACTTCTCCTGTGGTGCCCTGCAAGCGCCACAATGACTCTGTATGGACGGCACTCACCTCGATCACACCCCGCCGCCCCTACCTCCTTTTCTAAGATGTCAGACAGAAAAAAATTAACACATTCTGCATGTACAGTGCATGGCACTACTAGAGTGAAAAGTAATTGCCGGTCTTTATCAGTTTTTTTTTCCAGAGTATAGAGGGACCGTCCTTTAAAACTACTATAGCGGTGGAAAGTGCTCAGTTGTGGCATTACGTTAAAAGGTATGTTTAGATGCACGCCAGTAGTCTTTGTAAGTAAAATGTTAAAAGGTTCCGAAGTCGTGTTCCTGCTAACAGCGTCGTGCAGTGTACTTTTGTTAGAGTGGAATTTGAATAGCCCTTGAACCGAATACTTCAATAAAATGGGTGAATGAGCTCGCAATTCCGACCCTGCTTGTGCTCCTCGAAAGGCACTGGGTCGTTACGTTTTTGAAGTATTTTAAATTATCTTAGACATGACAATCAGACATCTACAACATGTACAACCAGACTCACAACCTAAATAACGCAACAAAAAATAAACTTCCCCGAGGCAATCAATACACCTCCAAAAAACAACATCTCTCTTCGAAAATACCTTTTTAAACCCGGCCCGGAAACTCATCAAGAACGGATCAACGTTTCGCTGCGGATGTTATTCTTTCTTCGATGATGTTTCGTTTTGTTCTTGATTAATTTCGAAAACCCATTCTCCAATAACGTCGCTTTGGCTTCCGGCACGGGTACGTACACGGTTTCCTGTCGCAGGTTCTTTAGGGAACAAACTTATTTATCCTGCAATTTTTGTTTTCGGTCATATACATTTATATACGTTTTACTCCTTTCAAACCCGACGATCTCGAGAAGAAGTAGCGATGGGACCCCGAGGGAGGCTGATCATAACACAATTGCTCTCCTCGTGACGCGAGCTCCTAAACAAAAAATTGCTCCCCGCATTTTGCTCCGCCTATTTCGACGGTTCGGGGACCGGTTTTTGTTTCATTTTACTGAACGTGCATTGCGAAAACCCTCGAATAAAATAAAAACAATAACGAGTAACTATGCTATAGCTCGTTATACCTGAGCGGAAAATGGAACTTCGGTGTCGATGGCATCGATCTGTAAAACCGCAATCACTCTGCTCAAACACCGAACAAAAGATGCGGTGTTTGCTGCAGGCATAGTGACATGATCATGTGCGGACAGGCGTGAGACAAATTCGAAGCATGCTTACTTCACACTAATGTATGCTTAAGAAGTATGTAAATACTGTTTCGTATGATTAATGACGCAGGACCGTCATACAAGAAAAACACACGCTTCGGGCAATGCTTGCATTATATTTATTGCTTGATAAATTAGCGGTTTGAGCGCGGTTTAAAAAATCAGATCGCTTGCTACTAACTGCTGTCGAAAAGTTGTATGAAGCTCAGAGGTTCCACGAGTGGCAAGAAAAGTAATCTTTAGAAAGTGCGAACATTAATTAGACAAAAATCAAAACACTCTTTATCACTCGGTTATTATTCTTACGTGTTGGACAGTCTATTCTTTTTGCACAAGAACGGGTCGCTAGCATGATCCAGAACAACGCGTGCGGTGTGATCCAAGCTCTGTTGGCGCGTCTGGGCGCTAGCTAAAAGGAAGATTTCAGTGGCTGCCATAGCTGAGCGCGTAACAGCAAAGCGCGTGACGACGGTGAGCTTCTACAGCTATTTCGCGACGTGCATTCAGGGCGATCAAGATTGCAGGTCTTGGGAACCTATAAGTGTGAGCTCATTCTTAGTATGCCGCAGTGAACATCAACTCAAATATGCCTCCCAGTGAATTCACCCTATAGTGTAGGCTGACAAGGTCGCCATGCAGCACATATCCTAAAACTGCTGGTATTTGTTTGTTACTTTTGGGGGTTTATGTGTTATTTTCGTTGCGCAGTTAATTATTTTCTCTTCTTGTTGAACTGTTGTTATTGCTGATTTATTGTTTGTGTTATCGTAGTGTTATTGTTTATTAATATCATTATTAGGCTAGTTGTATTTGTCTTATTTTAACCTTACTACTGTTTATTGTTGTTCTTGCTTTGTTTCTGTAGTTCACCTGTTGACGATGTTGTTTTACTGTCATTTGAAAATGATTCTATGAGAAGCTGACTTTTCCCAGAGATCGATTTTTGAAGGAAAATGCTTTCCAAAACGACGGCTATGCCACTTTCCACTAGAACATACTACCTTCATGGTGCTTTTTTTTTATTACTGTATTCGTTGAATCCTTCTTTTGGCTTCGTATTATTTTCTGATCCAAGTGTTGTTGTGTTGTACCATTGCTGCTGCAGGCCAAGCAGCATACAAAATAAAACCCGGGGAGGGGGGGGGCGGGGGGAGGGGAGAGCTAAACACTCCTTAGTCTAAATTTTTAAAGGACCGCATGCTGTTTACTGATTGTGATTTTTCCCACAAACGAAGGATGAGCAGGCCATTGCCCCACAAGAGACACTTACAGTGTTCGGCAGAACCTCACATCTTCAAAACAAAGGTGTCAGGTTTATTTTAATGAATGCATGAAAGTTTCCGTATTTGAGCTTACTCAATCGCTTGTGTTTGTCCCATTTTAAAACAAGATCGCGCGTGTAGACTTAGATTTTCATTTCAACTAATCAACATGCAGTTTAAAATTATTGTAGGTAAATTCATACCTTTCTCAACTACCTATATTACCCTTGGAAGATACCAACCTACCATTTCACAATACCGACATTGCATCAACAGTTTCATGCTTTTGTTGTTGTTCTTTTTCTCCCGGACAACTTTAAAGTGAAGAGGGTTCTTTGGATTATTGCTAATCAAGAATTTGGGAGTGCACTGATTTTTTCTTCGTCTTTTTAGTAAGTGTAAGTATTTTGTATTCAAGCGAGGCAATTTCGACATTCGTGTTTATACAGCGTAAAGTCAGTCAGCCTTTGAGGTACGGCGACACTGGTGTGCTCTGTATATGAGAAATTCAGCCAGTTCAGTACCCACCGCTTCCCCGGTGACTTTAACGTGCATCACACAGTAGCGATGCAAGATCGCACCCCGATACGATGCTCATCCAGATCGAAACAGGCAGAGGTGGGGATTCAACCCAGGATCCTTGGGTTCTGCAGCGCGAGCTTTCGCCTCACGTGTTCGAACTTCCTTCACGTGTTTCAAGCTGCTAACATTCGGCACACAACCCCCCTTTTGTATTTTGATGATGTTTTGTATTTGTTTGATTTTCCACCGTAATGTGAAAATTTACACAAATAAAAACGATCGTTATATGTACAAAACGCAGCGGTACCACAGACTGTGTAAAAACCAAAGAAAGCGAGTACTGGTTTTAAAGACATACAATTTGCCGAATGATAGTCAAGAAGCTTTGCACTCAAGATGAAGCTAGCTATTACTGCCACCTGGAATGTAAATTCATAAAACAAAAGTCGTTTTTGGCGTCATGCGTGATCACAGACCAAAGGTAATGGCAGAGCTGTGGTGTTAAAATGTGAGAATAGGATCGGTTTCAAACCGCAGGAGGTGTGTCAAGCTTTCGCTGGCCACTTTACCTCATGTTTTTAAAAAAAGCCTTATAGTACGCCCTCTTTTGTCGCATTTAAAGGTATGGCTGACTATTTGCGATGCAAAAATGTAACAGAGGGAGGGGTGATGTGTTCTGTTCAGCAACTTAAACCGAAACTCTCAAGTGACTCTGAGTGGCATTACTAATTTCATTATAAAAGGCTGTGCACAACATTTTTGTCCCTGTCCTGACTTATAATTTTAAATTCTCTTTACAGGTATGGGGTTTATCATTTCCCTTGGAAAATGTCAGTCGTAATACCTGTCCGTAAGTCACGAGAATTCTTGCGATGTAAATAACTTCCGCCCTGTTTCCCTTCAATATCCATTTTCTCAAGTTTTTGAAATTGCGGTTTGTGAACGTTTGTATTCCTATTTTAAGCCAAAGATTCCGCCAGTTCAGCACGAGCTTCTAAAGGGCAGATTAGTAGAAACAAGTTTAACTGGTCTCCTTGGCCACAGAGAACCAGCCGTATGCAACCGCAGTCAGGTGTAGACAATTTACTTTGATATTACAATTGTTTTTTTTTATAAAGTGGACCACCAAATACTTTTGTTGAAATTGAAAAAAACAAAAATGTAGGTTATGTCCATTGTACTGCGCATTGTTTGAGCTATCTCGGCAGCTGTCAAAATCAGATTACATTTTTGAACTGCGCGATCGAGTAACTTTCTTCCTCATCTGGCGTGCCACAAGTGCCAACCTAGGCTCACCGTTGTTTTTGTGTTTCTAAATGATTTACCGTCTTGTTTTATGAAGTCAAAAATATTCATGTTCGCCGACGGCTTAAAATTGTTCAGCGAATGCGAATGACTGATTATTGATACAAAATGTCATTCGTTCCATTATTCAATGGTGTTTGATGAATACGCTCCAACTGAACTTAAAAACGACGCTAGTAATCTTCCTTACTAGAAAGGTAGACAGCATAATTTTTTTTTGCGTTTTCCTGTTTTATGTGAAAACACGCAGAGCACTTCACGTGCGTGATCTTGATGTTCTTGTGGACTCTCGTTTAGATTTTCATCCACACGTTTCGCATATTGTAAACCAGGGGCTACGCTATCTGGGCGTCATTTATCGGCTTGCGAGGAAATTTCGTAATTGCGAATGACTTTTAGGTTTCTATTGTGCACTTGTTAGATCGCGTTTCGAATTCTCGTCTGTGGAATGGAACTCTGTAGCGGTGTCGCACAGTAATTCAATTCAAAATGTTCAACGGAAGTTTATTTTAATAATTTTATGGTAGACACATTGACTGCCATTGCTTTTCACGACTACGATTATCTCGTGATTGACGTAGGTCTCTTCTACCCGAACGATCGTCGAATCAAAGAGATATGACTTTCCTGCGCCAAATTGTGCGTGGCTGAGATGACTGCGCGGAGGTGTTGACGGCGCTGAAGGTTTGTGTAGCATCGGGGCGAACGTCCTAGTGCCAAGACACATTTTATCCCAATGCGCGGGCCATTTTACCCTGACATGTCTGAAATGGACTTGCAATACTACACTCTAAGAAATGCCTGCGCGTGTACTCACCTGCGAAACATTCAAAGAGCCAATCTCTGCAATCTACGAAATCAGCTCAGCGAATGATGAGGCGAACAATCCGTTTAGACCTCAAACTTAAGTCTGCGCTGTGGCATTTCGCAATGCAAGCATGACGCTTTGCAGTGGCAGTATTACAGCGCAGACTTTATTTTTAGATCTAAACGGATGTTCCGCATCATCGTTCGCTGAGTTGATTATTCTGCTCTTATTTTGGTTGTTGCATTTCACAGGACAGTACTCTGCGGACCACAACACTGGACTGTTGGCAGGCACTTAAATAAAAATGCCTACCTAGCTAAGGTGAAATCAGCAGTATCGATATATAATAAATCAGTAATGCTAAATGTCCATGTGCCGCAGCATTTCGGAGAGTAGTATAAGAAATGTTGGCTTCATGAACCATCTTCGTCTTCACCTTGGCTTTCTGATGGCTAGTTCTGCTACGACGGATGGTCGGAGGAGAACCATCTGCTATCCTTATAGGTTTTTTTTATTATTATCTTAAGTCCAGACGCAGACGACGCTCCGAGCTGATAGAACCAATCACACACAGTGTAAAAAGGTCACCATCATGGTGTCCGTCATGTCTCTGTACCTCCTCTAACATCGCTGAATCGATCATAAACAAAAAAAGGCCTAGTGGATTGCGCTTTTGACTCTGCTTGACTGGTCGCATCACCTGGAAGCGCCGGCTTCTTTTGTACTTAGAGGCCAACGTACATTTCGCACTTTTCACTTTTTCCAGCCTCCTCCTATCCTATATCCTCTCCAGTTCTTAACTTGCCACAACTTTGCTCCCCAAGCAGCTTAGGACAGGGGAGCCCTAAGACGATTGTCTTCCCGGCAGAAAGCCGAGGTTGTACGTCGGTGTTTAAGCTGAAACGAAGTATAGACAAACTCCTCTCTCTCTCTCTCTCCTACGACGCCTTTCCTCTCGTAGGGCACGGTCACACTCAGTAGATACCTGCTTGTGTCTGGCGATGTCCTCTTCAGTCCGCTTGTTCCTGTTGCGAGGCATTGTGAAGACTGCGGATCATCCGGTGAGCGCCTCGTCCCGCGACCAGCGCAGTGCGCGAGATGATGAGAGGGGGACTGCACGTCTACATCACTCTGCCCCTCATGCCGATCCGTTTCCAAGTGAAGACCGGAATTTTTCTGGGGATGACGGGAGCTGGCATAAATAAATGTAAAACAAAAATGGTAGCTTGCGAAAAGCGGGAAAATGCGGCAGTAAAGTGACCTGACCTTTTTCTGTTTTGAACAAATTTAGCGTTATTTCTCCCACGGAACATACTCGCAAACTGTGTGGTGAAAAAACAATAAATAAAAAAATTAATTCAAAACTTTTAAAAAGTTAAAAGCGCGAACTGAAACAAGGACGAAACAAGAACCACGTACGACAAGGACAGGAGCCACTCACAACTGAATCTGTTGAAACAAACATTCACTCCCCCATACACTCGTTCACCATTTCGATAACAGGCCCTAAACCTATAACATATCGGCAGTCTTATATAAAGATACACATATATAAGACAGCTGATATGTAATCGATATGGTCTTTCATCTGTATGGTGAACGACAGTTTGGCTGAGTGAAAGTATTATAACAAATTCAGTTGTAAGTGGCGCCTGTCCTTGTCGAACGTGCTTCTTGTTTCATGCGTGTTTCAAATCAAGCTGCTACCATTCTAAATTATATGAACCAACTAGACCCAATTCTAATTGCATCCTTAAGTTTGATATGATCGCCATCAGGCATAAATCAAAGGTTGAGCCACCAAATCAATTTTTCATCTGATATTATCAGGCCACAGCCCAGTCGTTCACCAAAACACTAGACATGTCCATTATACGAACAAAAATTGAGCAGTCCTGTGTTTATCTACAGTACAGTCAGAGCGACTCCTGAGACACGTCATGACGAAGCCGTTGGGCATCAGCGTCGCGTTCAGGCACCACGGAATGCGTGAAGAAAAGCGTTCAGAACAAAATAGATGTTTGACCATTTTGTTCCCAACACTTTTGTTTCTTTGATTGTTCCGTAAGGCGTGAAAGCACTTCTCCCGGCACGACTTTCGGCTTCGATAGTGCGGAATTTTGTTATCCAGTATTTATTTGTATTTTTCCAGATTGCGCGTGCAGTTGCCATCGATCACTAAAAAACCCTAAGCATAAAGCGGATTGTTAACGCTCTGACGTGGATCTGTGGTAACGCCTCCGCTTTTCACGCAGCGGACCCAGGTACAATTCCCGCTAGCGGCGGGTTATCTTTTCTAAGGATCTGGCAACAATGACGATGCACCCTCAACGCCCTAGTACTCCAACTACCACATAAACGACAGGCGTTATTTCCAGTGGTGGGAAGAGCTGATAACAGATATCACTGTAAAAGCAAAGTGGGTCTGCTGGATTGCAAAATATAGTTGCCTTCATAAACCGGTAGTGACTACGAGCAAGAATCATCTATACTCTGTTCATCCATAAGCTGAGAGGGTAGTGAAAGATATGTCCTCGTTGGACCAGTCGCACATTTATATCTTACACCGAGACCACGCTCTTTGCAATACCTGCGGGTAGAGGGCGGAGTCAGGCGATGAAAAAGGGGTGGTTTATTGGTCCACCGAGCACGTACCTGCCACCTCACTGTAGCCTAAGTTTGAACAGAGTATAGTTATACGTCCGCTTTGTATCTTTGAGCTTGTCGCTCTTATTTAAAATGTTTAGAAAACCTTGTCAGGATCTCAACTCAAACTGCGAAGCAACATCTTCTCGAAATCTGTACAGTAACTAGAGGAGTCTTCTTCAGATGAATCATTCCGTGAAATCTGAGGTAGAGTGAGCGAGAGATTTTCCTCATTATTCTACATTACCTAAAGGGAGTGTGCAGTCTGTAAGTACAAAAACTTGCAATCGGGTCTTCCTAAAGACGAGGCACTCGAGCTGCTGCAACAAGGTAGCACGAAAACATCGCTCTGATCTCGGGATTAAGAACTTCCGTCGAGTTTTTATAATCCTCTCGGGAGGGAAAGACAGACCCTGCCGGAAGGAAATGGCTGACGTTCAGGAAAGCTCATATCCCGTGGAACTGTTTCTCCCAAAAAAGTCGGGCAATTTTTATCTGATGGCCGAAGCCAAATGACAGCAAGGCATCGACTCGTCTCAGGTTGCACTCTTCCTTTTCCCTAGCTCTTTCTCTTTCACCCTTCCCTTTTTCGCCCATTCTTTCTTCTTATCATTCGTCCAAGCGTTGAATGCTGTAAACACTACCTATAGTTTGTGTCACTAGTTATGCGCAGTGTAGGCAAAGGCAACGCCAGGTGAAGAGAGGAAGGACAAGCATTAGGACGGCGGGACGGGAAAGGAGGGCAATAAAGGGCGAGGGAAAAAAGGAGAGCACTAAAAACATTAGAGTGGAGAGGAGGTTATTCTCCTCCTCTCCATTCCTCCTAGTGCCTACCCTTCCTCCCCTTGCCTGGTACTTACTTCCCATGTACTGCACGCAACTAGTGACATGAAGTATTTACTGTATACGTGGATATGTTTATATGTGTACCGCATTTTGCAGAGTATAATCTGCACGCAATGTAGACCCGGAAGGTGCAAATGTCCGCCTAAAAGCAAAATGTTTTTCTTTAGGTAATCCGCATCCGGTGGATAGTCCGCCCTCGGTGCGCACAACGCGCGCAAAAAGAAAACAACTACCATTCACATTAAAGCTTGCGAAATGCCTCCCTATTATTGCAAAAAAAGAGCTTGTACTTTTCACAAACCATTATTAACATAATTTATCATTCACAAAATTCGGCACGTTTCGTCATAGTAAACCACTTAAAAAGAAACATTATTTTATACTCCCTACATGTAGATAGTGCACACGGCGTAAAAGTTCCACTTTTAAAGATATATAGTTATCGCACTCTGATCTAAATATACGGAATGACTAGCCGACGTTAAAAATATTGGGTAGGTGCTGCAGGCCGCCGCCCGGTTCAAAGAGTTTTGCATTATTCATGCACTATGCATCATTCAAACCTCTCCTGTTAGTTTATGTTTGTACTCCTTCACTGCCACTTCGCAGTTGTGGGAGGGAATGACACTCAGATGTTCCGGTTTGAAGATGACGAACGCTGTAGGCACGATCACCTCGAAAATGTGCATCCTTTGCTTCAGCCACTTCGCATTTTAGGAAGTGTACAGTATTATTAGGTCCTCTCAAATCGACAACCTAAACTTCTTCGACCTTTAAACGCATTTCATTGGGTTATATAATGGCCCTGTACCAAATATATTTAAATATTTACTACAAAACGTTGCATGCAGTGCAATTTACCATGTAACTCAGTTATTGCTAGTAATCGCAAGTAAATTTTATATAAATGCAACTTCGTTTTAATAACATTGCTATCCCTCTAACACATAGTACGATTGACAACTACAGCCATTAAGCACATTTGCTTTTCAAACATTTTCTGCAATCTCTAGTGATTCTTTTAAAACACCGGTAATATTAATTGCCGAAATATCAGGCGAAATTCGGCCGCGCTTACAGGTCAGGAATATCAAAAGATAGGGGTGTTACAGAATTACGGGTCAAATAGTGTTGTGAATTTAAAACAAACGGAATTTAATAACGAGAGATTCAAATTGGTTATTCAGTCACGATGTCCTCCTTTTCTCAGCGTCTCTCGCGCGCTGTGTGGGTTGCGAGCCCTCTTCCAAGCCGCGGTTGCTTTCCGCAGTGGCGGGTGTCAGCGGTCGCTAACACTCGGGCGTTTTGACTTTAAAAACGTCCTCGTATCCAGTGCCTCCTTCTGCTTCAACTTGCCAATAGGCCAATGATGGATTTGTCAAGCGATTTTGTTTCGTTTGTCTGTAAAGCCTTGAATGACTGACGTGCTTCCTTCCTTCAGGACAATGTTCATTTTGAATAGGTTGGTGCCGCCTAGTTGGGGATACGCTTGTAAAACACTGCCTGTGTGTCTACGGCCCCTGTATCGGCGCCTGGCGATCAGTCGCAGCCACGTTGCTTTCAATTACCACGCCGCTCCTGTCAATTCGAATGATGTTTCTCAACTTCGCGTCGTGCACGCTCACTTTTTTATGAAAATCAGGGTCGGCTTTGTCGACTTCCTCCACACAACCCAGTCTTGTACATTTCATTAAAGGGTAACTGCAAAGAAAAAAAAATTTAAACAGCCTAATAGGGACAAGCATGTCACAAAACAAATCTCCTGCGAAAAAGAAATGTTTTCTAGCAATATTTACGCCACAGGACGTAATTTTGTCGGAGACACAAATTCTGTGCATTTGAAACTCCCGCTCTTTGGACGCCCGCGGAGTGACTTCTATACGTCACTCCGTGACGTATAGCAGCCACTACGTGACGTATAATGCCAACTTTCTGGCGCGCGATTCAAAACGGACGAAATAGCCGCAAACTAAAATCAGTCTCGCCCAATTAATATTGCTGTACAAATTTTTGTTTTTGGCGGAAAAATTGGTTTTGTGACATGCTTGTCCCAATTTGACTGTTTAAAAATACACTTTTTTTCTTTGCAGTTACCCTTTAACACTTTGACTGTGTTGGAGTAGTTTGCCACGGGTACGCAGACTAGCGTATCGCAGACATCTGGGAGGGTACCGGTGAACGAGTCCCTTAGCTGGAAAACGACATCGGCGTCGTGTTCAAAGCCGACTCGTGGCATGATGAGAATAGTTAGATGATGCTCGAGGGTGAAGTCTTTCTTGGCTAACAACTTAGCGAGCCTTTTTTGTACGAATAATTCAAGGTCCTTGGACGTCTCGTCAGTCTTCTCCCTAATGTGGAACGTGTCACCAGCTTTTAGGTGCGGGACGTTTTGTAGCTTTAGTGCAGGTACGTCAAATGATAACACCTGTGCTGCGCCGTTTCCGGTACGATCTGAGGCTCAGAGCCTTCATCCTTTACGCCGTTTAATGCAAACGTCGCACGGCATTTCGGGACACTTGACAGGGCTGTGGCGGAATCCGTACAGTTCAAGGGCGTGCGTTTCGAAATTACACCAACATCCCATCGCGTCAGGCACCCATATCCCCATCCCTATATACACGCGGAGCTGCCGGTGTCTGCGAGCGTCGAGTAGCTTTTCCAGTTGATTGCGGCAGTTTTTACATACTTGACCTCAACTTGCACGCTCGCCGGATGAGATGTGACGCACTGCGCTGTGTCGCTGGACCTCACGCTATGAGAGGTTTTGTCAATGGGCCTTTTCCGCATAACTGGCGCCCCGTGCCGAAGGATTATCTTGGGTGACATTAAAAAACACCACTAAGAACGAGAGGAGCAGCTTCTTTGTGCTGACAGTGCAAACTTGTGGGCGAAAGATAAGCCACCCTGGACACAAAAGCGATGTCTTCGGAGCTGAATCTAGGTCATCGTAACATTGTAGACCCAACAGGATACTCGCGCGACCACCACACAAATCTTCCACCCAAAGAAACTTTCGAGTCGGGAGTCTTCAAAAAGGGTGGATTGCGCCCTAAGGACAATTTATTGCAATATTTCCATATGTTCGGCCATTGAAGCACATGGGTCCTTCTGACCGATTGCCTTGCCCGTATCGATATGATTCGGCCATGTTTCTATCGTTGCGGTTGTTGCTGCAGGCTTGAGTCTATTCTGTTTCGGGGCGCGGTAACCTCTGTGTGAAAGTTGGATGGCGGCTTTTCCCAACAAGATGTTTATTGCTGTCTCTAGGACGTCCAGGGACGTTCCGTAGTTAGTTGCTTGTAGCCGGAGGATCGCTGTGTGGTTAGCGTTGTGTAGGCCTGCAATCACTAGGTTTTGCCACTGGAGACTCGTTTTCATGACGTCATATTTTGAGCACAGACACGTCTTGCCGAAGAAGTAGTCCGCAACAGGCTCACGTGGGCACTGCGTTCTCCAGAGCATTCGGTGATGGAGCGCAAGAGGGTTGTTGTCGTTGCAGGGGAACACATTCAGTTGCTCCTCGGACCATTCCGACCAAGTGTACAGTTGTTTCCACTCGCCCAATACCACATGAGAGCAGTCCCGCTCATTTTCGATCTTCGACGAATCCATGGCGAGAGTGATTCCTTCGCCCCATCCAGCCTGCGTCGATACCGTGTTTGCGTGCGGAACCCAACCCCTTGAGCTTTCTCTCAAGGCACCCACTGTCGACGGCGAGCCAGAGAAGGCGGGAATGGACGCCGACAAGCCCGGCATCGCAGTCACCTTTTCGAAGTCCGGTTGCGTCTTTCTGAGCTGAATGTTTGCGAGCTGCACGGTGAGGGCTGCCAAAGTCTGCATGACTTCGCGGTTTCTGGGCATGAAAAGGCTTGAAAGACTTAAAGAGCTTCACGGCTTCCCATGATGTATCATAAACAAGAGGGCCAACCGCCGCCTTGAAAATCTCACGTTTCATCTGCATACAGTTATTACTGAGGCGCCCCATTGCTGTAATGATGTCCAGGGCTTATTCCGCTTCTGAATGTTAGAGAATCGTTGGCCAAATAGTTGTGAATTTAAAACAAACTGAATGTAACCACGATAGATTACAATTGGATGTTTAGTCAAAGTGTCATTCTTTCTCCGCTCCTCCCGCGCGCTGTGAGGGTTGCCAGCCCTATTCCAGCTACGGATGCATTCCGCGGTTGCGAGTATCGGCGGCCGCTAACACTGGTGTGATGAAAGACACCCGCAGAAAGCAAGATTCACTGCGCCCTGAATATTTGAGAAAAAGGAGCCATCTCGGCAGTATAAGCGATCACTTTTCCACGAAGAGCATGAAATGCAAAAATGACAATCTGACATCTCAGTACCAGTACCATTTGCAGAGACACTAGTGGTAAGATGATCTCTCAACTCGTCCAACAATGTTTCATCTTTTTTCTTTCCACGTCACTTATTTTCCTTCTTTTTGTCTACCCGTGGCTTCAAATCTTCATTTAAACCATGGTATGTTGCAACATAAGGGAAGAAAAGCCACTACCACAAAGTTCTCTGTTCGCCATGACTGGTAAGTTCCTCCTCTTTACTAGCACCCTCACCCTCTCCAATACTCGCATTACTGAATTGAAAAAAAAGTAAATGGATTTGTGAAAGCAGCTTGTCATGCAATTCTTAACTTGTAACAATGTTTAGCAAGGTATATCGCACTAGTCCAATTAGAAGCACTTCCAGTGTGAGACCTGCTGCTAAAAAACGATTGCAACGCGCTTGATTTTTTATTTGAACCAAGGTATTTAAAAAATGCATAAAGGGTACACTAATGTTGTTTGTGCAGGAGAGTTATAGGACCAGAGGTACATAATATAGAAGGCTAATCTTTGCGATAAGTTGGATAATTAACTAAAAATCAATTATGTTATAATTAGTGCATGTAAAATATGGTTTCACTTAGAAACGTGTTCACTTGTCGCTGAAAACCACAGTATGAGTCAACCTTAGAAAATTTCGGAGAGCGTGGCGTGCGCGGGGGTGCACAAAAATTACCACCGGCGCAGCAAAACCGAAGATAAATGTGAGAAAACGCCGATGATAATCTTATCATCCGCATTGTTTCACCTTTGCCTTTGCGGCTGCTGCACGGGTGGTGACTTTGGTGAATTCCAGAGCTTCCCACACGCTCCAGATATTGACTGATATAAAGGTTTTTGACGAGGATCAGCAAGTTTCTGATTGGGCACGTATATTTATTTTCACTAATAAAACAATAATTTAACGAATTTGAGTTTATTCTATTTATCGTAAGGATTACCCTCCTATATTATGTCCCCCTGGCCATACCACTCACCTGCACAAACTGCATTATTGTACCCTTTACAGGGTTTTTGTAATACATTTGTTGAAAATATAATAAAACACTGTGTGTAACCACAGGTCGCATTCCAATTTGCTCGAAGCCACCGCGCACTCTGTGCAGGTTGAAGTTATGCACAGTCGCAGGAAGTTATTTCAAAATCTGTTGAAGACCTAAATAAACAATAACAAGATTATGTTCCAATCAATACAACTTGAAATTGTTTTTATTTTAGACCTTTTCTTTCCGTGAGAAATAAATAAATGAAGTTTCATTCTCGCCCATTTCGATATAATCGAAATACACAAGTCGCACGAACAGTCGTAAAATTGGAAGAAAACGTTGTGGGATTAAAGAAAGCTTTGAGTTTTCCAAACAATTTGACAGGTCTGTTCCATACCGGGTTTTCAGGACTGCGCTTTTATAAAGCCTAAGGGGTGGCATCTTTGCACAATCTTTTTTTTATAACGTTTCTTGCTTTAGGTTGAAAGGCGACACAGACGTTGCTTTCTCGGTTTCTGTAAGGCAGAAACAAAAAATTGCTCACCAACATTAAAAATATGGCATCCGTTTTGTGGACGTCAGCCTTAGAGAAGTTTGTGTTGGTGAGTAAATCCGTAGTATAACAAAATACAACGGTTAATAACATGAGAAAGAGATTCAATCGCTTCTGCTATGTGCTTGTGTAACAAACCTTTGGGCACAAGATTACTTCGATGTATAAGGGTCTCTGACGAAAGTTAAAAAATCGCGGACGTCAGGCTGCTGTAATCTTAAATGTAGCGCTCAAAGAACAAACAATTTGGTTGATCGGACCTGACTCATAATGGCGTCCCTTGTGTATTTTTGAATTGTTTATTTCCTTCAAACAATGAGGGAAGGAGGTAGAGAAGAAAGCTGCCATTCCTGCTTGACGGGGCATCTACCTCCCCTCACAGTACAGCGCAAAACAGGGCATCTGCAAATTCACATGCAGTACTAAATAAATTAATAAGGAACACTTGTAACACAATAAACGCACTTGAGAAGAATACCAGTTACGTCTAAAAGGGCTTTTTTTTTGCATTTTCATACTCATTCATAAAAAATATCACTCGCCACCAGGATTTTTTTTCATATTTTCGATTAAAACAAATTGAAGGAACATTCAAAGCTTACTTCGTCTTCAATTTTATTGAACAAGGAGAAAACTTGATAATCAAATTGTTGTCGGCCATAATTGGTTCTGGTTAGCCATCCTGCGATCTCACCGTCGGCACATAGACCCAACTATTGTTTAAATAATTTTTCAATTTCAATTCTGCAGCATGATCTGTTCCAGATCATGCTGCAGTAGATATGAGTTACTCCCTCTGATCATGTCACGTGACGTTTTTATCGGAATTTCAACATTCCTTCATTTCATGCATCGGACGTCGTGGCAATTCATCGCCTGTCGAGGAAACATGGTACTTATGATCATATTGGAAAGATACCTGTGATGTCAAGTTCAATGTTTTTACGTTCAAATAATTAAACAAAATATGAATTTTAAACATTTAGATAACGTGGTAAAAAATATAAAGTAGATGAAGAATATTTCGTTAAAAAATTCTAACTGCCGTTTAGAATCACTCCCCGTATCACCTAAAGGGACACTGCAAGGAAACAATTTTTTTAAGCTCATTTGAGACAAGCGAATTTTTTTTCTGCCACGAAAAAAAAAGAAACTTTTTTTCGGGAATTATTTACGCGGTTAGACGCAATTTATGTGGAGATGATAACCCCTCTAAGCCCCGGCCCCAATTGAATGACCACGCACATCACTACTGAACTGGCTTGGCTGCACGACCGAGCAGGCTAAGAAGCGTTGCGTCTCCCTTTCGCGTCATCCGGTGAGTCTAGTCTGGAAGCCTAAAGGCCCGACCACGTTAGCGTCGCCTGAGGCTTGCCGCGCAACGCTGGTTGCCGCGGGATCCACACCAAAATCCGTTTTCGCCTTCAGCGGCGCGCCGGACGGCCCCGCCAAGCCAACCGGTCCTTGCGCGGTTCAGAGCTCGCCGCTCGTTGCCGCAGAAGAAAGGAGCCAATGGGAGGTGGCGTAGATAGTGACGTTGCGATGCCATGGCAACGGGCAAAGCGGTTCTCCGTGCGTCTTTCACGTTGCAAAGAAGCCTAGCGTTGTTATGTTTCGTCTGCTATCCCAATTCCTATATCCTACAATGCCTTTCCCAACGGAGCGCTTCCTCGAAACTGTGCGACTGTTTTCCTTTTTATATGACAAGACGCATCCAGACTACCTAGGTAAGGACGCTAAGAACAACGGCTGGGAATTTATTGGAGATGAATTCGGAATAACAGGTGAGTTTCTCCGTGGCACTTGTCGCATGTCGCCTGCGTTGTGACCGATGTCGCGTTGATATAGGTGACACTCTCGAAAGTAGCCTTTATCTCTGGCGCGCAGCCGGGGCAGTAAAGCACTGACCTGTCGCCTGGTGCTTCGGTAGCACCAACTCGGCCTGACCCAAAACCTGCGCCCCCTTGCCTTCAGAACGCGACGACGTCGCAAGATCAACAAGCAGGCTAGGAAGATCACATTCACGCTGATCGCCAGGTCATCATGGACACCTACCATGTAGGCAGCGAGTACGGTTTCGATGCATACGAAAGATGACAGCCGAAACGGAAGAATCAAATGAAGAGCAGACAGCGAAAGAGCGAGAAATCCGACGGGTGCGCGCGCGATCGTTGGAGCCCTCTTTACGTGACGCCTGCAAACGGGTCAATGTGTCCTCCTGGTTTTAGGACGCCGGACGGCGCAGCCGCCAGCGGTGCCGACCGGTGGCGCCGTCCCCGCTAGTGTGGTCAGGCCTTCACCGCCTGCTCGTCGTACGAGGAGACGAGCGGCAGCCTCCGCCATCGTCTGCCATTTCACCGCCGTCTCTCGCCGTTTGCAATGCCAGTGAGACGCAGACAGAAAAGCTGCGCGTCGGAGTCCGTTTTCGCCTCCGTCCGTCTGCTATTCATCCCCCGTCTAGAAACTTCTGGAACTCTCAGAAGACGCCTCCATGAAAGCGGCCTTGTTGAGTTTAATCATGCGAAATTCACGGTCCAATACAAGCGTCTGTCAACGTCTGTCGATATCCGTGAAAAAAAAAAAGAAACGACCGAGAAAAAAAAAAAAGCATCTTTGAATTTGGAATATTTTTGTTAATTTTGTTTTCACTTGGCATCCGCGAGCAAGGTGGGTGAGCGTCATGACGCAAAATTAAAACGCGACGTAAAAATGTTCGCCTTGTTATTCCAGGTGCACTGCAGAACTTGAGAGCTACCTGCTTTCGAGGCGGAATGACGGGACCATATCTGGCTGGACAGACATGATGCGAGCCGAACGCCCGATTGCCTCGAACCAAATGGCTCGCAAACATTTACCTGCGAAGCTCTTTTCTTGGTATTGCAAGCATGGTCACAATCACGACGGTTGCACAAGTCACAGAGCAGCGGGGCCGCTTTTATGGTGACAAAGATCTTGATTCAACAACAACACGCGCAGAAAAGAAAAAAAAACAAGAAGAAATTATGACAGATGGATTAAAACAGTTGATCTGGGACGCTATAGGCGTAGGGTCCCACTACGAGAAAAAGCATTTGACCACCGCTTCCGAAGGAGCGTTACTTGCGACAGTTGTTTCCTGCAAACTATATCGGTTGAAGAGAACTTCCTCTAAACACGTCTGCAAACTCAAAACCACTCGCACTCGTAAAAATTTAAAAGCTCAACGAGCTTCGCTCATTCAGCACTCCGCAGCCGCCGGCAGCCATGTTCGTTAACGTTTCACACCAAAGCGGGAGAACTAATATCATAATACATTTTTAAACAATAATGACTCGACCTTGAATATTTCCTTGTCAAACATAAAAGAAAAGTGCATTAAAATAATATTAATTCCAGGAGATACAAATTTACAACCAACCTTTCACACGTCATTCATCTTTCCAGCCAATGAGAGATGTAAGCACCCTATGAGCACGGGGCGGGGCTTAGAGGGATGCGACCTCCACTATTCTGCACATAAATCGAGTCTAATGGCGTAACTATTGCGTAAAAGATGTTTTCCGTGAAAAAAAAATTATTTTAGAAAAAACGTGCCCCAAGTATAGACTTAAAACAAAAATCATTTTTTACTTGCAGGGTTTCTTTAAGCCGAAATGGCGCTGCTCATACGATATACAAGAGACACGCTGTTCGCGCAGACATGATAGACTTATCTGCGGACACTCTTCAAGCATGTTCGAAGTATGTTTGCTTAGTTCATGTTTCGAAAATGTTGGCAGGCAGTTATTCTATGACCAATCTGACCGTCATATAAGGAAGAAACACTTCGAAGACAGTGTCTACAGACTATCGTATGTTTAATGTAAGAGCTGTCTGATTGCGGCATTAGGACCTGTTGCGATGCCTGGTAGCGTGTCTTGGGGTGCTTTGTGAACGCACGGTTCTGGTTTTCCGTTTTCGGGTGCTGTTGTTGGGGCCAGAGCGGAGTGTCGAACCGGAATTGAACCGACCCGAAAACCGGAATCGAACCGTTATTTTTAATCGAACCGGAACTGAACCGAACCGAAATCTCCACCGGCATCTTAAACTGAACTGGAACTGAACCGAGCAAAAATATATAACAGCATAACCGGTTCAAAAGGGCTCACGGTATTTTTTTTCTTCGTTATTATCAGAAACCGAATATTGGAGAACAAAAAGATGGCTGCTGTATTTTAATGTATTGATCAAATTTTCGTATACAGAACTGCAATATGTGAAAAATTCTGGGTTTTGGTGGAGCTTTTGGATTGGCGCTATGATTAATCGTGTGTCACGTGGTCACATGACGTCATAGTGTCGAGACATGTTGGCAAATAATGTCACGTCACTTGGCCCCGTGACGTCATGTGACGCAGTCCCGTGACTCACTGCGTCAAGCCGATTTAAATTTAGAGCATAACTCCATTTGTTAGCGTTGTCGTCACCATGACGTCACATGCCATTGCGACTTCGCACCGTGAGTTAGGTGATACCGTGACGTACTCGATTCTCATGAGCCCGATTCGAGTGCTCAGGTTCATGACAATGAGCATCGCCAAACTTTCGGGTAATAGCTCGTGTTCGATCAAAGATGAGAATAGACGAGCTCTAACAATGTCTGAAGCCCAGCCCATGTGCGTTGCTTTGCCGACCCCAGCATATCGATATGATGAACACTCGGGCTATATAATTAGCGTCAAATCACGTGGCCGCTTGTTCTAATTTTGAGTTGAGGAAGGAAAAGCTGTCTCTTTCTATTCTTTTTTCTGTGTCTTCCATTGCACGGAGAGGAAACCTAGTGGGTGTATATGCTAGTTATCAACGTCAGGTACTAGCTCATAGCGGTATTTAATGAATTTGCACAATCCATTTTACATGTACACATCAATGAGGCACCCAAACATGTTGTTGTTTTTGTTGAACTGTATCAGAAAGTTGTCCCCGAAAATAAAAGCATCGAAATGACTTTATGCGTCATCAATCCGATGCTACATAGAACTGCAAGTGTCTACTGGAGGGATACCTGAAAAGAAAGATCCTAGTGACCTCAGATGGACAGATGAACATTGGCAACCGTTCCAAGTATCACAGGAATGTCCTTCTCAAGCTCTTTCCCAAGCTTTGACTACCTTTGTATTTCGTTTAAACTTTACAGTTTTTGGGTGCAAAGCAAAATATGATGGATGATTACTTTTCACAAGTGAAAGACATATAATTGTCGAATTAACACCTCCAAACGTAGGAGGGAGCAGCACTGGAATAAAAAGAATTCTCAGGAGGAGCACAAAAACAAATTAAAAAAGGGGGGAGGGTTATAAAAACATACTGTGTTGAGAAGGTTGCTTTGCGCATCTTCGGCACATACCAGATATAGTGGCCCCTGAAACTTAATTTGTTTGCAAAAGCACTCTTGCCAGAAAGCGCGTTTTAGTAGTGCCAGACACTCGGGCCGTTCCTCACGACGATTCACCAACCAAGAATAACTTGTGTTACAAATACATGACTTGCAATGAGCGCGAACCTTCTGCAGCGTACATTTTGCACCACCGGATTTGATCTTCTCAGGAAGAACGAATCGCAATGTCCACCAGCATAGAATGCGATGACGTCGCGTGCAAAGTGTATTCGCTAAACTTCGAGAGGTTACAGTGGGGAGTCTCGTCGTAGTCGCGAACTTTCTAGAGTCGTAAGGGTACGGAGGGTGGGGAAAAAAACATAGACGATACAGTTTTCTTTCCCCAAGCGAAAATATGTCTTACAAATTACCCAAGTACCAAGGAGTGTGCTGGGACCGTAGAGACAGCGCTGCACTGGATCGACTTAGGTGTATAAAAGATTACATGTCAACAAGCAAAACAAAGAGTTAACTAACGTAAGTGCAAGTGCCATTTGTTTTAGGTTTGTGCTTGGAACAGTTACTCATGCAGGCGCCAACGCGTGCAACGCATATAACTACGCACTCAGCATGCTTCTTGTTGTTCGCGTATTTTAGCAAAAGGTCTATTCGGTTGGTGCTAAGAGCTTTCTGTCGTTGGTGTGAAAGAGGCAGGAAGACGGCTTCAAGCGTAAATTTCGGGTGCGTCAGCAGAAACAGAAAAAACAACAAAAGACGAACTGCAAGGACAAGGCGAGCGTCCTACGCTGCGTGGCAAAGAACATGAGATATATGTGCATATGTTTCGAATCTTGCGACCGTCCGATCATAGATGAGCGAGAATACGGGCGCGCGCGCCTTTTCAACTTATGACTGTTTAACGCACCCCTTGAAATGGTTGCTACGTGGCGTAGTGAGGACAATTTTTAAGCGACTTGTATCGTTGTTGTTGTTTCATTACTGCGATCGCGCTTATACGCAGTTTATACCGCACTACGCAGCCCCCGTTCCTACATAACAGAGGTAGGAGAAAGAAGGGAATGATACACCCTTCCTCCCCTCCCACTCCACGCGGTGGAACGCCATTTATCAAGCGCGCTATCCCGTCAAGCCAACAGCTACTCACCATTCCTAATACTCCCTCCCATGTCCTGGCTACGGTGCGACCAACGCCAACACGAGCAAGCAAGATCCGTGCAGGCGGCCAATATACCATAAAGCTATCGCTTTACAAGTCGGGCGACGGTAACTATACAGCCATGAAAGCAGTCAGACAGAATCGCGCGCAGAATAGCTACTCACGCTTGAATGCACTCGAAATGGAAAGGCACACAAACGCTTATGGGTAAGCAAGCGCGCATCTACCACGGACTTCGGAAGAAAAAAATGGTGTCTCGAGTTGGCCCAGCCCGCGGCGCATCACTTCATCGCAGGGACCGGATCAACTTTTGTATAAATCACACTGTAAACCCCGAAAAAAAAAACACAAAAAAATGGCAAACATCGGCGTTTGAAAAGTAGAGGTGAAGAGGAGAGACAACTATTGAATAATGCATCCGCCATTTACGAGACACAGCCGAACCAAATTTCCTCCTTGGGTTCCCGGTTTTTCAAAGACGTGTTTCAAAAGAAAAGTATGTTTTGTTGTCGGGTCCTTATTGTGTTTTTTTTTAAATTTTTGTTGTTGCTCCTAGACACCAACAACTACCTATTTTCGTCTCCAGACTTGTGGGAAAGGCACAGTCCCTGGAGGAATAGCGGGGCTAGGGATCTAGAGGGATGTTCCAAAAACGGCGAATATCCAACGAGATGAAAGCCATACTCCATTCGTTTCAGAGTGCTGACAGTGCGGTGAAAGCTACGTGCTCGTTTTGTACCAATCGTACGTCTTTATTTCGCCACGTGACCACGCTCCAGCTCGTACCGACCAAACGCAGAGAGCGAAGTCACGTGATGAAAGAGAGGCAGCTGATTGGTATGCGAGCGCGTAGGTTCCGCCCCACTGTCAGCCCGTGGGTGAACGCAGTACGGGGAAAGCGGTGAGTGGGCCGAATGCTGAATTTCGGTTTGCGAGATCGTGAGGACTTGGAAATGGCTGGGGCGTAAATATTTATCGTTATTCGCGAGGTTTAAATGCCGATCCGGACAAGGGGGTCCGGTTGTGATTGCTCTCCGTGGTTGATCTCTACTGGCTGTCTTGCTTGTTTTTGACTGCTCGTTTTTGCTTTTTTTTTTGCTTTTTGGCGATGGCGAGTTTCAATTGCGAGATAACGCGATCGATAACGGAGAAGAGAGCATACGATGGATTTTAAAAGGAGTGGGGATTTAAGGGTTTTTAGTTCTGGAGATACATTTGACGATGATTAAATCCCGAGGTGAGAAACCGAAGGCGCTGTGAAAGGTGACCCAGACAAAATGGGAGTTTAGGATAGATTAAAAAAATAATAAAACTACTATTATACTCTGCTACAACTTTTCTTGGCAATGCAGTGGAAGGTACAGGCACGGGTTCCCTATCCCATCTTTAGTGCTGAATAAATCTGTGCGCGGGCTCTCCTCCTCTCCACGGAAATGCCAAGAAAAGTTTTCGCGGAGTAGAGTGCACTCTAAGAAATGCCTACGCGTCTATATACTTACCCGTAAAAATATCGAAGAGCCAATCTCTCCGATCTACAAAATCAGCTCAGTGAATGATGAGGCGGAACATCCGTTTACACCTGAAAATTAAGTCTGCGCTGGGGCATTACACAATGCAAAACGTCATGGTCGCATTGCATAATACCACAACGCAGACCTAATTTTGAGGTCTAAACGGATGTTCCACCTCATCATTCGCTAAGCTGATTTCGTAGATCGCTGAGATTAGCTCCTTGAGGGTTTGGCGGATAAGTACACGCGCAGGCATTTCTTAGTGTGTGATGTGGAGAAAACAGAGTAGACAGGAATTCGGGAGAAAAATTACAAAATAAGAACAATATATAAAGAAAGTAAGGAATGAAAACACTTCGAGATAAATTGTAGTAAGATGAAGATATGACCGATTTCACTTGTCGCGAGAATACACAAAGCACCAGAGAACAAGCAATCTAAAACAGATAAAAAGGTTCTACTAACAACTGAACTTTAATGTAGAAAGCAATGCGAATGTGTTTTAAAAGCCGGGATTCATGATTAAAAACAAATACCTCCGACTTGTATAGCAATATCAACAATTTCTTAGTAGACGTTTCGTCTATGCGGAAGCCATCATCAGTGTAGCCTAAACAAAACAAAACCCATGTGCCTTCTCGTGCCATCAGTGGTTCAATGTAGTCGAATTTCCCTGCACTGTATGTCTTTCTCAACTCCGTCTTCTCAGGCGCACTCACCGTTCTTATAATTTTTATAAGTTTGAAATCTCAAGCCTAGAAAGAAAAGCTAATAGAATGTGCGAGAAATTAATAAAAGTACAGATAAATGAATAATAATCTGTGAACTGCACAATAAACGTGCATAAGAAATAAAAATGCAATAAACATATATACAAACAGACCGTAAGTGATCTAGGACGCAAAAAGGAAAAGAAAAACGTTATAAATTCTCCCACAAGGTATTTTTTGGAAGGCTGGAACACATGTCGGGAACGTCAACCGATTCGCACGAGATTTCGTACGTGAGTACATTGATTTCCGCTATATTATTTAAAAAAGGGTGTTTGCGTCATGTGAATCAAAAAAAGGGTTTAATTATAATCAAATTCGGGATGTCTGCACAGCAACCTCCCAGGCGCAAACACGAACTGGTTTGGCGCTATTTTTTACGTTCTGAATTTCATGCAATTTTCGGTCGTTTGCTTATTTTCTTACATACGTCTTCCTGTCTGTAGGTCTAAAGGTTAAACACATGTTATAAAAGCTAACCGAACTTGGTGAACGTAACAGCGCAGAAAAAAACGAGGACAGAGAAAAGACGAGGGCGAGGACAGTAGAAAAATTTCATCATACTAACTCGCCCAACTTACAACACTTCTGCAGGCTAACCGAATATCGCAGGAATGTTTTACCTTGAGAAAGTAGTTTCACACGAATTGCGTACCACATGAATTCATCTGTTCTTGTGTATTTGCTCTACGTTAATAGCGAAATGCGCTTTTAACCAGACCATAATTCAGATTTGTGCGTAATAATTAGGTTCGTCTTTTGAAAACATGCGGGAGAAGTTCTACATGTTCTGATCGTATTACTGTCTGCGTTTGGTGTTTCGTACATGTGATCCAACCTGTACTTTTAGGTTACTGACATTGCGCCTTGATGGGAACACGTTAGAACGTTAAAAGGTTTTACGCAAGTTGCATAAAGCATTTCGAGTAGAGGGCGAATAAAAACTGACAGCTGAACAGCTCACGCGTTTTATAAGCCTTTTTCTTAACTTAGAAGGCCACCTACGTATAATCCCAGATGATCATAAAAGTGCGAATTTTCAGTCTCTATTTGCAAATTGTTCAAAAAAACGCAAGATCTAAGCTTGCGGTTTATAAAAGTATGCGGTCATAATCCTACATGCACGTGGCTCAAAAAAAAAGTTGATTACATCATATTTAATGGTTAGATGTACTACAGTGTGGTTGCAGTTTTAAGGGCAGCCACAACGGCTAGCCCAGGCCGCCATTGTTGTCTCCAAAGTAGCCCCCGCCTCCCGAACGACAATAGCGGGTAGGGGAAGCCGAAGCGCCTAATAGGATGCTCGGGGTTCTCTAGAATGTTTAACGAATTAGGGCAGAAGAATCTCGCTAAACGTACAACTTCATTGCTTGTATAGCCTTGCAGCGTCCTAAACGTCCGTTCGAACAGTAGCGTCTGTCTACGTTCGACTGCAAGTGACAGCGCCAGAGGACCATGGCAACTGGCAGTGCTATTTTGGCGGATTTCTCTGCATTGCAGATAAACTCTACAGTGTTAACGAACTGGCGACACACACTAGCTTAGAGCGCCTATCTTTATTGTTCTGTACATGTTCTGTACATGTTCTGTATCTTCGGCAGATTTATGAAATTTTGTTTATTTTCTTGAGCACTTCTTGGACTTTGTCTCGGTAAATAACTATCATCTTGTTCTAGGCGGCGATTTCATGTAAACATATTAGATGACTCTTTCTAGTCAAATTCTCTCAGTAGCACAATCAACTCTAACGGCTTTGTAAATGTAATTACGTCTGCTACTAGAATCACCCAAACCGCATCAAACGTAATTGAGCTTTTCTTTACGAACTTTACAACCAAAGTTAAGGTTTCTTGCACTATAAGCTCTAGTATCAGTAACCACATTCCCATTTTTTATCGATACAAAATGATGAAACACCTAAAAACGTTACAACAACTACCGCCACCTTCCGCAAAATGTTCGATGACTGCCTCCTGGCATTTATGAATGCAGTTCTCAACTCTGACTGGAGCTCTGTTTATTCTAGCTGAAATGTCGGTGACTCTTATAATACATTATTGGACGTTTTTAAAGAACTTTATCATTTGCATTTTCCGTTAAAAATCGTAACCGTAAGTAAATCGATAAGGAAACCCTGGGTGAACCGTCGTACACATTAAAATGATGCATAAAAAAGACCGCCTATACACGACTTTCCTAAAAACGAGGGACCCAAACAAACTCTCATATTTTAAAAAATTAAGGAATAATCTAGCTTCTGAGCTTAGAAAAGGAAAATCTTCATACTATAAGCAAATGTTCCATAATGTCACTAGAGAGCACCGCGGAGTGGTTTGGAAAATAATAAATGAAGTCATAAATCGTACAAAGGTGTCCCCCTCTATTGGTGAATTAAATAGAGACGGTCAAGTTATATCCGATAAAAGTCTGGCGGAATGCTATGACACTCACTTTACTCTTGAACAACCCACTGCTTATAATCCTAGTGCCCTGATTTCATTTGTAAGACATAATAACGATACTTTTTTCTAAATCAAACTGACGAAATGAAGATATGTAATATATTCTTAGGACTAAAAAACAGCAAAAGTAGTAACGTTGATCAATTATAAATAAAGTTGGTAAAATATGTAATAGATATAATCGCACCATGCTTAGCACACATATCATTTGACATTATCATCTGGCCAATTTCCAGCAAAGATGAAGTTGGCTAAAGTTTCTGCTATATATAAAGGAGGCGATAAGAACGTTCCGAATAACTACAGGCCTATATCAGTATTACCTATCTTCTCTAAGGCACTGAAAAATTTATACTCATACGCCTAAATCCGTTTTTCACGAAAATGCTATACTAACGGACTCTCAACTTGGATTTCGAAGTTGAGAGTGTATAAGGAACCACTGAAGCCGCTTCATTATTTCAAAAAATATATATATATTGCACAATATTGAAAAAAGGCTCTTACGTTAGGTGTATGCATGAACTTCAGTAAAGCGTTCGATGTTCTAAATCACCAGATTCTTCATGCAAAACTAGGCAATTATGGTGTCCGCGGAGTACCCCTAGCTTTACTTAAATCATATCTACAATGTAGGAAAGAGTACGTAGTAATTGACGGGCATTACGTTTCCTTTCCCAATGTTATGCTGGTGTACCATAAGGAAGCATACTTGGAACTGTTCTATTTAATGTATACATAAATGATGGTGTTAACCTCGATCACCAAGATCAGTTTGTCATTTATACTGATGATACAAGCCTCTTTATTTCTGCTACTGATGCTGATGTGCTGATATGTAAAGCGAACAATATCTTAAGTAAATTTGACATGTGGTCCAAGGTTAATGGTCTTAATGTGAACACACAAAAATCCAAAGCCATTTTATTTACATCCATTAATAAACCAGTTCTGGTTAAAAATGAAATCAAACTTGGTGAGTCCCAAACTGACTTATCAAACATAAAATTTTAGGAGTACTTTTTTCCGAGTATATGATGTTGGATTGCCACGTTAACTATCTAATTGCTAAACTTTCCAGAGTTGTTGGCATTATTGCCCGCTGTCGTAATGTTTTGCCAATCAGTATTAAGTTCAAACTTTACTACGCACTATTTGAGTCCAATTTAAATTACTGTCCTTTTGTATGGGCCACGACAACTAAGACAAACCTTCCAAATCTACAATTATTGCAAAAGAAAAAGTTTTACGTTAAATTGCGGGTGTCTCATATACAGACCATACAGAACCATTATTTTTTAGACATCAAATACTTCCCGTAGAATGCGTATACAATTATCGTTTACTCTGTACCCTTCGTTTCTCATCAGCAAAATTTATAGATAGTTTGTATTTTATTTCTGGACTTGAGAAACATGAAAGTAATATAAACACACGCCGTGTAGACACTTGCCTCCTTCCTCGCTGCCGCACAAATTACAACCTACAGTCATTACATTACAAAGTACCGTACGTGGTAAATAAATGTTTCACGAACAACATAAACATCTATACAATTGGCAAAAAAGACTTACGTACCTACTGTTTTTACTATCGATAACCATTTTTTTCTACTACTTTAGTGTTATGTGACCTTGCTTGATCTTTCTTATCATCCTGATAAAGTGTTTTATATCTTTGTTGTCCGAGCTGCTGCCATGTGTAAGGAGAACCTAGACCCAGTCAAGATGCTTAGAGCAGCTCTTTGTCTGAGACCCCTCCAGTACTTCTGGAAAAATAAAGTTTTTTGTGTTGTATTGCATTGCACATAAATATAACGGCCGGACGTCCCCAGGGTGCGTAGATACATAGCGCGACACTGTTAACGTGAACAAGCAGTAGCCGACTGCTTCTTTGTTGTTTCATCTCAGAATCCAAAGTCTGTCGTAAGCACTACTAGTGTGACGAAAAGTGCTCAGTAAGGGCGGTGATCTCAACGGTAAAATTTAGAGCTCACCAAAACCCTTTCATTGTGACCAGTCTTGTACACGTTACTAAATAAAAGTAATCGATTTCAATTACTATTACTCTTGGCTAAAACGTATTCAATTAGATTACTTGATTACTACGACTAGCAAGCAGAGTAATTGGAAATTACTTTAAGAAGTAACCGTTACTTTTCCGATTACTTTATTGTGTGAGGACTTACATATTTAGCGCTCATAACAATGAACTACTTCCAACGTCGAAACCTTGCTTGTCACAAAGACCATGTAGGGGAAATACAGGATTTTGTGTTGTATTTAAACTGGCTTTGTTATATTTTGAATCCGCTTTAGAAATTCTTCGGTTCTGGTTCTCCTATGGGCTGCGAGTAGGTACCGTAAGCAATATTTTTTTTATTTCTCTGTGTGTGCGTGAGGGGCTAGTTTGAACGAAAAACTTACAAAGCTACAGTCTGCTCCCTCAAACTGCGCTCTGAATGGCCTTTGTCACGCACTGGGGCTTTCCTGGGGCTTCCCAACCCCAGTCCCAGCTCGAAAAAAAAACGGACATTCCAGAGAAACTATACATACAAAAGGGTTGATGTCGTTACCTACAGATCCCCAAAAATCTTCTTTTTTTTTTTTTGAAAAAAGAAGCAAATTTAATTTTTGTCATTTCCAGAAAATGCGGGGGGGGGGGGGTTCCCGCGGAAAAATAGTAACGGTTAGAAGTAATTTCTATTACTTAAGAAAGTAATCAAATTACTGTCGTGATTACTGCCTAATAAAAGTAATCAACTGATTACAAAATTACTCAAAAGGTAATCGATTATCAAGTAATTTGATTACTTTGTAATGCGTACAGGTACAAGTCTGATTGTGACTGGCGAAATGGCGACGATGTTGTGTTCGCGCTAACAGTGTCGCTCAGCGTACCTACTCGTTACTGCAAGAATCAAAAGGGTCTACGGAAACTGTCCCGTAAAAGCAAGTAAAAGTATAAAATACAAATTGCAATGGATCCAAATGATGCTCATAACCTCATGACGTTCTAACCTGGCCATCGTCGTCTTCGCCCGCAGAGTCCCTACCGCGAGAGCTAACCTTATCGACAACAGAGGGTCGGAGAGACAGAACCATCAATTAGATGGCGCCTTGTTCTCTAGAATGTTCAAAGTGTTAATGCACAACAATCTTGCTAAATGTACAACTTCATTGCTTGTATAGCTTTGCAACGTCCTAAAAGCCCATTAACAGAATACAGTGTGACTCTTGCCTACGGTTTAGTGTATCTTTAGCGGATATAGGATTGTGAGTTGTCACGCTACAATGTTAGTGTACGTTGTTACAGGCGACACAAGCGAGCACGGAGCGCCTAGCGAAATGCTGCTACCGGACGTGACAAGGACTCGTAAGAATATCGTTGTCATCGCAAGCACCAAACGAATATACGGCGTTCGCTGTATGAAAACAAGGAAATATATCCCCCACAAATAACGATGGAGACGAATGACACTCGTGACCTTCTAACCTAGGCCGTCGTTGTGTTTGTCCGCAGGGACCCCACCGCTCTAACCGCAACGACAAAAAATGGTTGGGAAAACGAAAACGTTCATTAGGTTGCTCGGCATTTTCCAGAATGCTTAACACAAGAATCCGGCTAAATGTGCAACTTCATTGCTTCTATAACATTGCAGCGTTCTAAAAGGCTATTGATACAGTAGCGTCTGACTACGTTTGACTGCGTACAACTGTGGCTACTCAAAGCAGGTGACTTAAAGACTGAATACCATGGCTACTTTACCGGCAGTGCGACCTCGGCGCACTCCTTCCCAACACAGTAAACGCTAAACTGCGTGGATATGCCTTAGAGCTTTCGGCACAAATAAGCTGGAAACGCCTACCAAAATGTCGCAAACTAACAGGGAACGTAAGTTCCTACTCGTCATTCCAAACACATAAAAGGGCAACCACACTATACATACAAGTAAAAACAAAATACAGCCAAAAAATAGCGATGGAGACGAATGACACTCGTGGCACAGTGACGTTCTGGCCCGGGCCGTCGTTCTGTACGCCCGCAAAGTCCCCTCTGCGAGCTCTAACCCTAACGACAACAGAGGGTCGGAGAAGCGGAAGCGTCCATTAGGATGCTCGGCGTTGCCGTCGGCGTCATTGGCGGTGCGGAATCCGACGGGATTTGCACGCCTCGCGCCGATCCGGTTGTCTGACGCGGAGACGCGCCAAAGTTCTGTCGTCGCCGCCGTGGCGAGTTCATTAGGGAAGCGGCGCTGCTAAGCCTAGCCTCGAGCCAGACGCGCAAACACCGCGCCCTTCATCCTTCACCCTAACGGCCCTGCGGTGCCCCGCTCCTTTGCGGTTAAGAAATGTGTTTTCGTCCGCTTAAAGGCACACAGATGGGGAATGTGCGTATAGGCTACGACTGACGTCCTATGAGCAAAGACGGGAGAGTTAGGACGAGTGGTTCCGATAGGCGGTTCCTCGTTCTGTCTTCCGGCAGCCGGCTGGCGCGCCGTTTCGGCGTCTTGGAGGGCAGATATTGTGTTCTTTCGAGCTTTTTATGCGTTTCGTGTGTTAAAGGTATAACAAAGCCACCGTAACGTTGCTAGTGCATCACACAAACGAGAGCCTGGAGACATTGCCCGAGGCCTGTTCCTTCCTTGCGTCGAGTCACATTGACCATACAAAATCTCTGCGTAGAAATGCTCCAAGCGTACACATGTGTGACGCAAACATGATTCAAACATGTTTGAGACGTGCCCTCACATAGTTCTGTCACCATGTCTACAACGAGCACAGTGAGTTTTGTTTTGTTTATGATGTATGAGCAGTATGACAGCTCCTTAAAGGTTCTGGGATGTCCTGCGCTTAGGAAATGTGTTTTCCTCCGCTTAAAGGCACACAGCCGGAGATTGAGTGTTTACTCCGTTTACCCCTAAGATAGGATGACAGTACGGTGGAAGCTGCGTTCTCGTTATATCGATCAACCGCATTCCTTTCATCACCTGACCTCGTTCTCGGCTCGTGGGTATGCCCACGAGCCGAGACGTGACCACGTGGATAAAGACAAACCTATGACCGGTCCAACGAGGACGTAGCATCCACCACATTGTCAGCTTAGGGATGAACAAAGCATAAACGGTATGACTGACCCCCTACGCGCGAGAACGGGAAAGTTAGGGCGAGCCGTACCCGCAGGTGGTTTATCGTTTCGCTTTCCGGCGTCCGGCAAGCATGCTCTTTCACCGCCTTGGGGCAGACGTATTGCGTTCTCTAGAGCTTTTGTGTGTTTTATGGAAACACGAAATCGTTTATGTGTGAGGGCGTAAACATGTCTGCTCTTCGGTATTGTTGCGTGAAATCCAGAATGTTGGAAAAGGGCAATCGTTTTCTCGCGGTGAAGCAACCGGAAATGCAGGTTTTAACGTGGCGAACGTTACAACAACAAAAACCAAATTCACATTAAAGCATACAGGTAATAATGGATGTTTTGTAACTCGTAGAACTCATGAATTAGTACATAAAACAGCGCAGTGAATCGAATATTCTAGTCCTAAGCAACTCATGGCATGCTGCCACCCGCCGAAATGCAAAACGAACATCGTCTCGGGAAGCCCTATGATAGTCCTTCCGATGGGTTCAGCCCGTTTTGCGTTGCAACATGTGATGTTTGCTCAGTTCAAAATAAACTATTGGGTTCTAGTTAGTTTCCAACCGTTTACTGAGTCGTGAAGATTGCAACATAACCTTCGCGTGGCACTCTCTTCTGAAAAAGAAGAGGTTAGTTTTTTCTCGTAACATCTTTTTCATACAGAACATCAGTTTCGGCTGGGAACATCGACCAGGAACATCGCCAAGTCTGCTTTCGGAATGTGCGAGCAATCTAGCGACCGCTCTGTCGAGCAATAAATAAAGTTTGAAACAGCGTTTTACGAGATGCCACGGCGGCAACTCTAAATCTAGGGTTCTTTTATCCGCATTTTTACTCAAAATAAAGAACTGCAAAAAACATGTTTGGGCTGCTTACATTAGAGCACGTTAGGAGATTCCTCACATTTTGAGTTTGACGATTTTGGTATATATGTCCAATCGGCGCGTGTTGGTGTGACCCCGGGTGCATTATGCACGTCAGTGATCCGATATGAGAAGTCTTACCCGTCAGGCCGCACAGCCCCTCCATCGGGAACGCCTAAAACGCGTCACCGAGAGTTTTTTTTTCGCCTAATAACGTTGTTGAAGTGTCACGTTGCTTCCGCTTCCGCTACTAAGTGGAAGTGGTAAACACCTGTGCGGCCATGCCTCGGTCTCTGGCGTGACAGTCCACGAAAACTTCGACAGAAAAGAAAATTACGCGGCACCGAAAGCGACAACCGCGTTCGCTCGTGATCTTGCCGGGACTTCGACCAATCGTCAAGGTCGTGAATTCAGACATGACATCCCGTCTCCTTTGACGCAAGTGTTTTAGCCCTTGGGGACGCTTTTGATGCATGTCGGGCGGTACACGAGTCTAAACACACCAGAACGAGACTCGTTCCAACCACCATACCTTCACAAAAAAAAAAACAGAATGACACAATGGACCCCTTTGAAAAAATCGCGCTCCACCTAGTAGCTGCTGCGCAAATTACCCGCGTTCGCCATTGTTTGTGTACGTATTCTGAGCGAACGTTGGACACAAGGGTTTTGTCAGCGTACAGCGTGAATTCGGCTGAGCTCATATCGAAAACGAATGCCGCGTCAGTGTTCGGAGAAGACTCAAATACAATTACACGTCGTCGTGCCCAAAAAATGCCGACCGCGAATTTTGCCCAATGAATTCTTGAAAAAAAAAAAGCTATATTTTCGACTTTTTTTTTGTAGTGCAGGAAGAAACAAAAAATATGAAAAAAAATAGTTATTTCGTAATTGGCAAGTTGCTACCCGGTGTGGGGCAGTGCGGAAGCGGAGGAGGTTAAAATGGGTTGGAATTTATTAAGATCCGAGACAATCATTTTTGTAATTATTTTAATACTAGCAAGACATTTTAAAAAAGCTCCTGAATGCTCGCAGTAATACAGAACGTTTCGCATAGAGATATAGTTTTCAGGGCGAAGTTTCTTAGCCTCGAAGAATCTAACCTCCGAATGTATAGATGTGACTTCATCTGAGGCCGAACTTGGACTTGCTCAAGTCCGCCTCAACACCAAGTTTGATTTGAAAACATCCAAGCTGGCTTTTACGTTTCATAAACGCTCCCGCAAACCTCCTCCGTGAAGCCCCGTTTAAGTCGCGAGCGGTCGCGATGCTCCCTGCCTGGGAGGGAGATTAGGTTGCTATTGTTCTCTTAAAAGCTCTTTCACAACTCAAATATAAGTCTTCTTTAAATGTTCGCCATACGTCTCTACGAAACATAAGTCATAAAAGATGATCATGTGCAGTTTTAAAAAGTGATGTTGTACGCTTTTTTGAGACAATTAGGCTTTTTCGTATGACAGCTTTGGCTCATTTCAGCGGTTGTCTATGAGGCTTTTTTGCTTTGGTGTCACGGGAGCTTCGATGTCTCCTTCACCATGAAAAATCAGGAGAAGCTTGAAATACTATTCACCAGAATAGGAGAAACAGGTTCTTATCGGGTTTCAGCAAGCATAAAAATGTACTCAAGTGAGTGCCTGAGTCCGGTGTTGCGCTGATAAGCCTAAACTGGAAAGTCTGGGATCTTCGTAGGATCTTCAACAACAACAACAAAGAAAGCGCTTGCACCTCCCAATCTTGATGAAAGGGACAATAAATTGAAGCGGTGAGCAAAACAGGCAAGTGTTCTGCGACACTTCCTTATCTTAAGCTATGCGGCGTTGGCTAAGCGCTTAGTCGGATATGACGAGTTTAAACCATGCGGCGTGGCCTAAGTGCGTTCTCCTCTGCCTTAAACGTTATTTTTTTTCATTGCATGTTTTAACAAGGTCTTGTTTTACTGTGCGCCACTTCATGAAGCGTTAGGCACGGTGCTTCTGCTTTCTGTGATTGAACCCCGGAAGTAGCTACTGTGATGTACCCGTTAATTTTGGTTAATGCAAGTATATATTGTCACGAATGACGAGGTAAAGAAACAAAGAACTAAGAAAACTGAAACGTTTAATGGGGCGAGCTTGTGCCCAAACAAAAAGGAAACAGAGGCTAACAACTGAGCGTCGTGGGCGTCGAAGTCGGGGTAACAGCAGGATCGAACGGTGATGCCAGACTACCTTCGGCTCTGCACGTTCATCACCATATGTACTACACTAGTGGGATTCTAGAAGAATCGGCGTAGAAGGTTAGGCCCGTAGAGCATTCGGACCTCGAACAAGCAACAGGATTCTCGAATTTCCCTGAAAAGTAAATTTCAAGAATAATAAAAAGGAAAGTATAAAGAAGGAATTGAACCCAGGAACTTCGCGTGGGAAGCAAGCACGATAACCAATGGGTCACAGCCGCGCTACCTACTTTTTTTTACTGCCTGAGCACTTTGCAGTGCTCAGTCACTCGAAAAAACATCCAACATCTATTTTAGGGCCGATAGCTAAAATCCTCGCATTTGGAGGAGAGATTAAAATATACTACATCATTCGGGTACATTTTCAGACGCTTGATACACACTTTGAACTTGTAGCAGAAGTATGCGAAATTTCACATGCACTTCTTTTGGATTCAAATCGGCATCACGGACAGACATTCGCGTTTTCCAAATGCTGAATAACCCAAGCAACATAAACATGTCGTAAGGGAACTGATTACTCGATTCCACAGTCAAAAACCGTACCATACGTGGGCTAATAAAAAGTTCCTTTTTCAATGTACGCTGGAAACGTCCCAGAAAAATATCGCATCCCAGCAAACAATGAATACATGCTCTATGTTTTCTGGCTCTTTGCAAAGTAAGCAATCCACTACCCATGGTACGAATATGCCCTTTTCTTTGAGCCACACTTTGACGGGCAGGATGGTGATGTGTAGTTTGAAAAGAAAGACATTGCAGCGGTGGGCACGCACATCTTTACGCGCTCAAGAACATTTTCACCATTTCCATTCTGGTACACGCTTTTATAGAGTGGTGGCGGAAAGAGACCGTCAACAACATCCCGCGTGAGTGCTTTCCTACTAACGCCTGAAAGGTACTCGCATGAAAATTGTGCGATTAGAAAACGCACAGAGCCTACGTCCTCTTTCAGAAAACCCACAGCCTTCGTATCGCCATGACTATATGAGGTAACTAAGAAGAAAGGGATATGATGCGCCAGTATTGTTTGAACAAGACAGCGTATAAGCGGACGCTCCTGATCGCGGAAGAACATCAAACGTGATACTAGTTGCCTCAGAAAGAGGTGCGAGAGCCCGAGCCCACCTTGAGAAACACGACGAAACTATCTCGGCGCATAGGCTCCCAGCCGAAACACCAAATAACGGTTTTAAATACGCGGTGTAATTTTCGTATCCTCATGCGATCGCAATGAAGGACTTGTTATATATACCACAGCTTTGCCGTGAGAAAAACATTACACATTGTTGCTCAGGCGAAGATGGACAAACGCGGTGCTTCCAGACCGGCAGCAACTTCCGACCAGTAAACCCTGCTGTTACGGAACGAGCCTAGTGGCGTGCCGAGGTAACTGGCTGGCACACAGGTCCAACTGATGCCCTCAAAAGTCAACTGCGTAGTGGTTGAGAAGCCGCGCCAGAGACCGCAGCATTTGTCCCAGTTGACTGCTGCACCAGTCGCATCACAAAAGTCTCTGGTCAATTCGACCGCCTTAGCAACACTTTTCTTATCGGGGCAAAAAATAGCTACATCATCATCGTACGCCAGTATCTTAACCTCCACATTTGCAAATGTATGCCCGCACAACACATTACACTCGTTCACGCGCAAACAAAAGGGTTCCAGATATAGAGCGAATAATAAAGGTGAGAGAGGGCAACCTTGCCTCACGGATTAGCGGACGGAAATGTTACGTGACAATGTTTTGTTTACAATGAGCATTAGTGTGGCAGTTGGCGTGGGCCATTCTGAAACCGTCTGCTATAATCTGCCCTCAGTTGAGCCAGGACAAGGCTTGTAGTAATATATCATGCCGCACCCGATCAAAAGCTTTTTCTAAGTCTATTTGTACCATGAACACTTGTCCATTTCTATCCGCATAACACTCAAGTATGCTCCTTAACACATGAATGTTAGTCTGACTTGACCTTCCTTCGATGCCGCACATCTGGCGTAGTCCAACCATTTCAATAATAACAAACTCAAGCTTCCGTGTTAGTATTTTAGCAAACATTTTGTAATCAACGTCACACAAAGTTATCGGACGGTAACCGTTTACCAGGCGCGATTCGGCCTTGTCCAGTTATTTAGGAACCAGCACCGTGTGCGTCCTTAGGAAAGTTAGAGGGAGTGCGTTGATAGCATATGCTTCTCGAAAATATTTAGCCAAAATACACAAAGAACAGTTTTAAAAACTTATAAAATTCCGATCCAATCCTATGGGGTCCTGGCGTTTCGCACATCGGCAAATCGTCTACCGCTTGCTCTATTTCATCCAAAGAAATCGGGTGTTGCAGAATTGTTTTCTTGTCTTCTGATAAGTCGGGAATCTCAGATACCAAGCTCCCGAGAGTGTGGAAATTCTTTGGTTGCACTTTGTTGCTAAAAAGATCGCTGTAATATTCAGCAAATTTTTCCTCGATGTCTTTTTTTTCTGTGGTAATGCCGTTGCTACGCTCGATCTCGGTTATTTGTTGCAACGCAGCATGTCTCATTTTATCGGCTAAAGCGTGCTTCGTGGGTTGTTTACCTAGTAGATAACTTTGCGACAATGATCCTACGATGGCACCTTGATAGCGTGTATTGTTAAACTCTTCAAGTCGGGCTTTTATAAAGTTAATATCGTCTATACCGTTTCCGGGATTTTCGCATTCGGCGATATGAATAATCTGTAACTGACGCTGCAAAACGTACTCTTCTGCTCGCAGAGCGAGCATTATTTCACTTGACCTTTCTATGGCTATCATTTTCACTTCTTCCTTGAAGAATTCCCATTCTTCGAAAGCACTGCGATGTCTCTCTTCCTTAACTATTTTTAGTAGCTATTTTATACTTTTCACAAACTTTTCATCCTTTAGTATTCTAGTGATAAAATTCCAAAGGTTCCAGTTAAAACTGCGTTTACTTCTCGTTTTGGCCCCAGGCGTGACGGCTACCAAAGAGTGACCGCTGAAGGAAATAGACTTAACACCGTAAAACGAATACTGCTCTCTTATAACGTCGGAGACGTAAATCTGATCAAGTCACGCACGTGACAATGACTGAAAGTGAATGTAGCGCATCTCGTTAGGCCTGCCGTATATATCTCCTACGTCAATTAGGTTACATTCCTCAATGATTGCTTGGAGAAGAGGGACGCTCCCATCGTTACGTGAGCTCGCAGGCATCCTGTCCCGAGCTTCGCACACGTAGTTAAAGTCGCCCATTAAAACGTTGAACCTGTGAATATCCAAAAATCTCCCCAGTCCTCGGACAAAATAAGCCCTCTCGCCAGTATTACAAGGAGCGTACACACAAATCAAGGCACAGCATTCATAAGGCGAGCTACTTGGAAAAGAAAGAATCAAGCAGAAAATGACTTATAAATTAATTTTGCTGTCTGATGATATTGTAAAACAAAGTAATTAAAAGGCATAATCCCATCAGAAATTAAAATATCACGAAAGTGCAAACCAGACATGGGCGGTGGAAGGTGCAAATAAAACATGAACAGGCACTGGGCATACCTTCCCTCCTCTTTCCCTTATTTCAAATAATTTTGCTTTAGGTCATTTTGAACCAATTTGCCAGAACAAAAGTGTAAATCAGTTCACATTTATTATAAATTTAGCCACAAACATCAGTTAGACTGGGCATTTCAGTTGGGAATTATGTGAACGATTGCGATTAACGAGCTGAACTGTGGCACAGTAAGTGCTTAAAAGTCTGCAACATGTTCGCTTCGTGCAACATACGTATTATAGCCATTTGAGTGGAGCCACGAGGCGGCAGGGTCCTACACAGTATCTCCCTGGTCAGCTTTTGTTGTTCTGTTCCTTTTAGGTGGTAGTTTCACTGATGCTCTCGACCTTGCCCCTGGCTGTGCGCGACTGGTAGAGAAGCAAGGACGGCTCCCTCCCCTTGGTTACGTGATGCTGTGCACGTAGTGATGATTTCAACTGTCCGAAGAGGCATAAGAATCATCTCATCCTTTCATCAGTGTTGCAATTCTTTGTCTGGGCAGCGTGTTGCCTGAGTGAGTTAATAAATGTTATGGCTGAAATGGGAGAATATTTGGTGTTTTCAAGAGTTTGGTAAATTATCAAACCAAAATATTCCTCAGTGTGGCATGCATAATAATCCTCATATCATGCATGCACATAATATGTGCTGGTCTACGTTACCATAGTAGCATGGGTGTACTTCTTAGTTTAGTTGGAGTGAACAATCATAAAAAAGTCTGCTCATATCGTCTCATGATGTTCTGATTTATTGCGTTGGAAGAATTGGGATCTATTTTTTTCTTCGCCAGGCAATATTATTTTGATTCTGGAGTGCACACAAAACCGTGTGCCCTCTCATCAAGCCCGGTGCAAACCTTTTACAAAACTGTGTATAGTGGTCAGCCCAATAGAGCGAAAGAATTATACCGGTGGCTATAGTCTCATCACATTGTTTCGGGAAACGTTGTTAAGCACTCTCCTCAGCAAAGTGCCTAAACACTGCTTTCCGAACACCTATTTGTCAAGTGTTGTGGAAATCTTAAAAGAAAAGACAAATGTTATTTCAGCAAAGCCATTCGAAATGCTTAACAGTGAGAAATCATTTGAGCAGTGTAATATTTTCTGGTGAACAACTGGTGAACAATTATAGTAATGGCACAACATGTCTAAACTTTTGATATATGGGAAAGCAGTAAAATGTCAAAAGCGCTGTTTACATGAGTGAAGGCGAGTTTTAAACAGCTTTATGACCAATTTTGCTTCAAACAGACACTTCACAAGGTTGGTATCACTAGAAATTTTTAATTCACTGCAGCACCGATGTGTAGAAAGAATTCTTGGTTTCCCATATTTACTTTTCAGACACAAGAGATAGGTACCTACCATACTTTCAACACAAACATGTAATTCCGAACAAACAAGACAAAACTGAGATGAACTGCTAGTACGCAAACATGGAGATTGTTTTGCATTAGGGGCAAGAGCTTGCATCAGTAAACGTACGTGCACTGCCACATATGATTACTCAGGTTGTTCACGCCAAAAGCTCTGGAACAGCCCGTCAGCAACGCTTGTTTATAATTGGTTAGCGGGAGAACTCACATTATAGTTTATGCAGGAAACTGCATTGAAGTTCTGATAAGTGTCTTCATAATCGCACCTAGTTCTTGATACAAACGTGCGGGATCCCTGTTACTAGAGGAGGCGGATGATTTCGTGAGCGCGGGAGAAGTGGACGGATCTGTGCCGCCCGAGCCGTTCGAGTGACAGATACCTTACGGTGAGACGTGTGACTCTCCCGATTGCACAGCACGCCATCACTTGCGAAATGTCGACAGCTATAAACATCCTTCCAGCACAATTTGCGGCGTGACGTGCAACCGCAGCTGGGTTTTGGACGGCAGCCGCCTGTTGTCGTTCGGATCAGGCGGTCGAGCCGCGGCCGAGCAGCTCCCGCCCCGTCGCCGCTCGTTCAAATTCGTGAGCAGCGGCACAAGAAATGGAAAACTAAACATTTCAATATATAAACATAGTAATACAAACCAGTGAGCACCGATAACAAAAATACAAATAAATACTAAACCTAAAAATAATAAAAAATAAAAAATGAAATACACGTTATTAACATACTAAGACACAGCATCGTTTGCACAGCGATCTAAATGTTCACCTAGAAGCTTTTTAAATACGTCCACATTGTCAGTTGTAACTATGTCATCAGGTAAAGCATTCCATTCTAATATTGTCAAAGGGAGAAAAGAATTTGCGTAAGAGGTGGTGGAGGCAAATATAGGCTCTATTTTACAGCTGTTGTCTAGTCTTGGGAAAAACGAAATGGGACGTGGGAGTAAAATATTTCTAAGCGTAGGGTTGTGGTGGTAGATCTTGTAGAACTGCGTCAATCGAGATATCTTTCGTCTTAAAGCGAGCTCAGGAAGATTCGCTCGCTTTCGCAAACCAGAAACACTAGTGTTAAAAGAATAATCAGAAAAAATAAATCTCAGACTTCTGTTTTGCACACTTTCTAGTTCTCGTTTAAGGTAGGTTTGCCACGGGGACCATACGGATGTAGCGTACTCTAGCTTTGGGCGGACTAAATTTAGGTACGCGATCTGTTTCACTTTAGGGGGGGGCGAGTCTTAAGTTCCTTCGTAGAAAACCCAGTGTGCTATTTGCCTTAGCGATTATATGATTAATATGAGTGACCCATGTTAAATCGCTTGTTATATGAAGACCAAGATATTTGTAGGATGAAGTACTACTGAGTACTGTGTCGTTAATATTGTAAGTGTAAGAGGATAGTGATAAAATACGAGAAAAGGTTAGCACTTTGCATTTATCTAAGTTCAGGGACATCTGCCACGTGTCACACCAATGAGCAATGGATGATAAGTCGGTTTGCAGGGATAAATGATCGTCAGTATTCGTGATTGTGCGATAAATTACGCAGTCATCGGCAAAAAGGCGGATGGTGGAAGAGACACAGAGAGGGAGATCATTAATGTAGATTAGAAAAAGGAGTGGCCCGAGTACGCTACCTTGAGGGACGCCCGATGTTACGTTAGATCGAGATGACTCTGAGTTATTTGCGACGGTGTATTGGGAGCGACGAGAAAGAAATTCTGATATCCAGGCGATGATAAGGGGATCAATTTTGAAATTCTGAAGTTTTGTTAAAAGACGACTATGAGGTACCCTATCAAAAGCTTTTGCAAAGTCAAGGAAGATGGCGTCGACTTGTTTTCTATGTTCAAGGTTAGAGTGAATGTTATGTACGAATTCTAGGAGTTGCGTTTCACATGATAGTCCTTTCCTAAATCCATGTTGATTAACGTTGAGAAGGTTATTTGACTCAATAAATTTTATGACATTTGAAAATATGATGTGTTCAATAATTTTGGATGGGATACTAATGAGCGATATGGGACGATAATTAAGAGGTGAATTTCGGTCTCCGGATTTATGTATAGGGATGACTCGGGAGATTTTCCAGTCAAGGGGAACGTAGCCAGAAGCAAGGGATTCACGGAAAATGTCAGACAGGAAGAGAGATGATATCTGTTTAGTGTTGAATAGAATCTTGGAATTGATGAGGTCATCCCCTGTACTTGAGGTAAGTTTCTGATTTTCGATGGTTTTTAAGACACCGAAAGGGTTGATAGTAATCGCTTCCATTTGGGGGTGATTAGGAATATGAAGCTCCGGAACAGTATTAAGGTTTTCGTTGGTAAAAACAGAACAAAAATATTTATTTAAGCAATCAGCACACTGTTTGTCAGTTAAAGCCAGTCCTTCGATGTTAGTGAAAGCGAGAGGGGTGAGAGGTTTAGGATTGATCATATTCCAGAACTGTTTGGGATTATCGGACAATACTTTTAATAGGTCTTTTTCATAAAATTTCGATTTGGCTTTTGCAATTTCTTGTCTGTATAATTTTTCACATTCTTCATATTTATTCCGTGCCTCCTTATTGGCGGGTGATAGCTTAACTCTCTTAAATAACCTCTTCTTTTTGTTGCCTATTCTCTTTATTGCCTTTGTAAACCATGGGTTGTGTCCGTCGGTTTTAATATTAACCAGGGGTACATATTTCCGGGCTAAAAAAGATAACTTGTTTTTAAATTGGATCCAGTTTTGTTCTACTGTGCGCAAGCAAAATGTTTCACAAAACTGTTCATAAAATATTTCTAATTCTGTGTTAATTGAAGCGTAGTCAGCTTTATTATAATCTCTAATTTGTTTCTGATGAAGACATTTGCGTTTAATAAGAAAGGAAAAATTAAAATGTGCTATGAGGTGGTCACTGAGCCCAGGAAGTAATGAAAGGTTATTAATAATACTGGGATCTGTAGAAAGACAGAGGTCCAGTATGTTGCTGCTCTGAGCAGTGATTCTTGTTGGTTGATTAATGAGCTGTTTGAGGTTGAAATCTAAACACATATCCATAAATTGTTTCGATTCATTATTGCTGGTAGATAAGGTGTCCCAATTAATGGCGGGATAGTTAAAATCACCGAGAAGTACAGGAGTTGCTTTGGGAAATTTTGAAAATAAGTTGTTAAGACACTCGTGTAATAAAGGAACAAAGTCTCTACTCATGTCTGGTGGTCTGTAACAAAGGCCAAGCAGTATCTGTGTTGAAGGTGATGAAATATGAATCCAAACCATCTCCAAGCCAGTCGCTAACTGTTGTCGCACATCCCGGTGGGATATATTCCACAACGGAGGAATGACCGCTTCTTTTGGCAAGAAATACCCGTCCCCGAGGACAGCACCAAGATTGCGGGTGACAAATATTGAATGCGGCGATCCCATATGCGACCTCACATTGGTAAGCCGCCATGTTGAAATGCGTTGCGTTTGAGGTTGGTCCAACCCAGTCTTGAAATCTGGGCACTTCAAGTTCGCTTCAAGCTCGCTTTATGATCGGTTCAAGGTAAGTTAGATTGCTGAAGCACGCTGGATCCGCCTCAAGACAGCGGAAAGTTAACTTCCAGTCAACTCAAACTGATAATCTCGAGGGTTAGACACTTATCCACGCGTCGGGAGAAATCTAAACGTTTCGAGAAGTTATTTTTCAAATTCTTAATACAAGCATCAACTACATTGGTCATATGTCTGACAAACGTTCTCTTACAAAAACTTAGTTTTTATGAGAAAAACAAATCTAAACATTAATAATTGTATCTCTGCAAACTGAATGTTGCACCAACGTCCTCCGCTATGTAAACAACGAACAGTAAACTTTCAAATGCAAAAATAAATGATCCCAGTATTAATCATTACAAACATATTTTAGGCATAATTAAAAATACAAATTAATTGTAAAATAAAAAACATAACATTTTCTAGGAAGCGTGAAATTCTGAGTTTTCTCTATGTATTAGATTCCACCAATATTACTCGCGTTGAGGTCATCCGTGATCTAGGCGTTTTTATGAATCCTGCAATTAATTTCAATCATCACGTGACTACAATTACGAATGCTTCCTTTAGAGTGCTGGGAGCCATTACACGAGTGACACGCGGTTTTTCTAAACCACTTTGTATTTTACATTTGTTTTCTTCACTGGTGCGTAGTCGTGTTGAATATGCCTCAGTTGTCTGGAAGTGTATTGGAGTGACAAATTCAGGTGTAATTGAGAGTGTTTTGTTTGATCGTTATTTTCAACCGAATTATTTCTATAGTTATGAGAGGATTTGTGAACTCGTGAAGTTAGACTCGTTGCACAACAGGAGGACAATTCGAGGACTGGCATATTTGTATATAGATTGTAAGATGTATAATTGATTCCCCAGAGCTCTCAGTCACATCTACTTGCACGTTCCTCATAGGTCTAGTACACTTTATACTTTGTTTTACCCTACCGATTTTTACCATGCTGCACCCTTGACACGCCTACAACTGACTTATAACCATTTAGAACAGATTTGTGGGAATGCTAGTCTTAATATCTTTTATGAAGAGCGTAAATTTCGAAAGTGTGTTGAGGCTATTGTTTTTTCCTGACGTTTCGCTTTTATCTTGTTTAACATTTTACAACTTATTGACTAATTGATAAGTGCACCACTAAAGATGCTTTAAGCTGTTGGTGGGTCACTGAAAATAAGAATAAATAAATAAATAAGTAAATAAATAATATAAATTTAGTGTTTTTTTTTCTGTTTCCAGATAGAATCTAATGATGCCTGGAAGAAAGCATATTTTAAATGCTTCGAAGAGCCAGAATTGTCAATACACTGGTAAATTCCCACAAGTGGAGGCCCTAATAAGAATCATTGCTGAAAAAAAAGCTACGAAGCATATTTCAAATGAGTACGGCTAGAAGCAAACGAAAAGAGATTGTCATAAGGTTTTACAAATACTTATAGATAATTTAAGGTTTTACAAATACTTATAAATAATAAATAATTAGCATCTCAAAAGCTGTGTTTCTTCCGTATGCTAATTCATTAAAAATGATTCAGAATTATCGTCTTCAATATTAAATCAAATAAAAGAAATATGTATTTTGACTACTCCACAATGTAACCAGCTGCACTATAATATTTTTTTCTAACCTTCCTAAAATACCCTTCCACGGCATAACCAACTGCCGGCGAGTAAAACGCTAAACATTTCAGACAACTCAGTTTCCGCCGTTGCTTATTTTTATTTTTACTTCGTTCTGCTTGTTTGTTTTAAGATCGTAACAGGAGTGACAGTACCAACACAAGTTCACGCAGGTTACCCATGCAGCATAACGAAAACAAAATCGATGAATATCGCAGCATTCACATGCCCCGTCCTAATCGATTATGGTTCAAGAAAAAAAACATGATTTATTGTTTTTCTAGATATCTAGTTTTATTGTTTTGCTATTAGAACCTCTTGTAGACTTAGAGCAAAATTTGAAAAGAAGCTTACAGACTGCTTACATGTAGGAATGCGAAAGCATTCCTACAAGCAGAGCGCCAAGTCTTCCTTTCGCACATGGCGCTCCGGCGGGGAGATCAGGCTCCCCCACTGCGCAGGCGCCGCGAACTCCGCCGGCTCCACGCCTTCCGTGACGATGCATCTGCGTTGCTGTGCTTTTCTTTGTGATTTATTTCTGAGGCGCGTCCGCTTTGACCCTTGAGAGCTCCCGCCGGCTTCCGTGACGAAGCATCTTCGTTGCTGTGCATTTCTTTGTGTTTTATTGGGAATGGGAAGTTAGGTGCCGTTTTGCTGAGCCAATGAGAACTTAGGTGCCGTTTTTCGCCCGTTTCACTCCATGAGACATTTAATGCTTTTACATTAGAAAGGGCTCTTGTAATTATCAGGGTCTGTGTCACTGAAACTCCTAATTATTAATTACACAAAGTAATAAAATAAAATATTATTCTCAGTTTTTTATTTAGGGGTTCCAAGTCTGCTTCAGTAGAAAGTTTATTTTTGGATATGTGTAGTGTTGCAACCAAAGCCCGGAACACGCATTTCTTGGCAGCGCACATTACTAATACTAAAAAATTAAATGTCTCATGCCGTGAAGCCAACGAAAAACGCCACTAAAATTCCCATTGCCTGATCTAAACGGCACCTAACTTCCCCTAAAATGCATGTTTATTGCACTAACAGAGAGACACAGAGACTGGAACGAAGGCATTGTAAAGATGGACTTTGGAATCCGGACGACCGTGAACACACCGACGGTATTAACACCTGCGCTTCTGAATTTGGGTAAGGAGATACCGTCTCCGCTGGAGTACGGGTTACGAAAAAATCAAGGTCCAACAGGGCGCCCCCTCTCCAAGTGCGCGGCGGAGTTGAAAGTTCGCCGCACGACTCCAGAAAGAATCTCGATTCCGCAAGGATCGAACAGGCGGCCCAGTACGATAAGAGTCATCGTCACCAGGAATACAAGGTGGGGGACCTGGTATTGAGGAGCACCCATTCTTCGAGCAATGCTGCGAGTGGTCTCGAAGCCTCACTTCCTCCGGAGTGGGAAGGCCCTTACGTGGCAAAGGCACGACGGTCACGTATTGCCTCAAAACTCGCTCGGAAAAATACGAACGAGGAGTCTGGTCCCGTCCACGTTACAGACCTGAAAAGGTACCATCTTCGTGATCGGGAGGACGATGAACGGGAACGTACCGGACAAAAAGGGGAATTCTCTTGTCCGGGTGGTTCTTGCGCGCGACACCCAACGTGGTCTGAGCGCGGTATCAGGCGCTCTGCACGGCGTTATAATCTGCGGCCTACAATTTCAGCTCATTTTTTGACGCGTTAATAGAGCTTGTTTTTCCCGGAAATGTCCCCCAGAGGGACGGGAATGGGCGGCACGATCCTGGAGAGCGACCATTGCACTCCTTAGACACCTGCGGTGGCAGCAGCTGGAGTAGCTCACAGGTGCTCAATCCTCCCAGCAGAGGTCAGTCGGCCCAAAATCATGGCGTGGCCAACCCTTCGGCAAGAGATCAACCAGGCCAACCGTCCGGGTGGTCAGCCTGGTTGGCAGAGGCGAATGAGCAATCCCGATCTCGACAACTTCAACGGAGGCAGGGCGGCAGAGACGCGGGGTACAGGGGAAGTGCGAGGGACCAGGCGGGCACACGAGGCTCCACCCCACGAAGCGTAGTGTGCCTGTCTGCGCCTGGGACCAGTTCGGCGCAATCCCTCTCTCTACACGGTAACCACCTGGACGGCGCAACAGCGCCAACAAGCCGTCAGACTTTGTGTCGAGGGTGAGTTGGCGGGGCCAGTACCGACCGAACCCATCTCAACTGGACATCCGTAGACCCGCAGCGATTCCAGGGACATACGCTACCCCGCTTCTAGCTTCCTGAGGACCATCCAGATGCCTGCTGGCTGCGCCAGGTCTCGGTCATCCACCACGACACCAACGAGGCCAGCCGCCGACACACCGACCTCTTGAAGATGGGCCGCACCGCCGGCGTCGCGGTAGCAGTACAGCTGCTTCGCAGGGATTGGCTAGACCTCTTGGCTCCAGCATTTCTCGGCAGTGGCCATGACACGGGAAACCGGAGTCCTGCCTTTGACCAACTGCTTGTCGACGGAGCCGTTGCCGATGACCCGGCGCTCTGCGCCTTTACCAAACACACCTGTGCCGTACCTCGATCAACAACTGCGGCCACATCGGCGTCCACAACCATCAGCGACGCGGGGATGAACGAGCTTGAGGAGTATTTCAACAACATTATTATCCCTCCGGACGCTTCTAACCATCCGGGACCCCAGGCTTGGTGAGGGCGGAATGTGGAGGAGGAAGAAGACGCGGGCGCGGGAGAAGGGGGCTCGAGCAAAGAAAAAGCGCGAACAGGGGCGGCCTAGACAGAATGACCAGGCATACAGTGATCGAGCGCGCAGGCAGAGGACGTAAAAGGCTCAGCAGCGGAGCAGAATCCAGATTCCGGCTTGGCTCGCCGTACCAAGGCGGACCAGAGGTCGGGAAAGCGTAGACAGTGAACCCCCACCACTGGGCCCCGAGCGGACAAGGAACCAGCTTAGTAGCATTACATATTATCTGATGGTAGCGTTTGTCCCGTGTGGTATTCTCAGGGGTGAACGGAAATTGGCGTGATCGGGCGGTATCAACCAGAGACCCACAGCGTGTGAGGTGTTGTTCGATAAGAAAACACGAAGTTATCAATACGGTGTTGCAGTGACCTTGTACTGCTTCCTCTTTGTCCCCTCTTGAAATCTCCCCATTCCCTCCTCCTGCACATTGTAGCCTACCGGAACAATTACCTAGGTTAACCTCCCTGTCTTCCACTTCTGTTCTTAATTCCTATACTTCGTTTCAGCTTGGGTCCAGACGGTCCAGACGCAGCCGTTGCTACAAGCGCGAGCTCCGCGGGCTTTCAGCGCCCCTGCCAAGCACGCGCGCTCGTGCAGTGCAATCACTGTTCAGGGTCACATGCTTGCGCTTGTAGCATCGGCTGCGTCTGGACCCAAGCTGAAACGAGGTATACCATCTAGCAGTTGTTTGAGGAGTGCTTTCTTTGTTGTTTGCATTGCCCGCTCCGCCGCTCCATCCGATGGCCGATGATAAGGAGGCGTGAGCGTGTGCTTGACACCGTGGGGCTATAGAAAGTCCTCAAACTTGGTGGCATGGAACTGCGGCACGTTAGCAGTAGATACCACCATGGGCAAGCAATGTGAGACGAACAAAGCACTCTACTGTTTTACCACCTCTGTTTAAAGTCCCCCGATTCATATTTTTACAGGTAACGAAAACCAATACTAATGACGAGGCGCATTAATGACATTGCGCAAACTATCAACGATTCTATTACGGTACGATTATTTGCCGATGACTGTCTTCTTTACACAGATATCAAAACTAGCGAGGATCAAACTAATCTGGACAGCGCTCTACAGAAAATTGGGTCATGGTGCCAAGTATGGGGGATGGTAATTAATATTGACAAAACTGTACTTCTAAGGATATCAAATAAGAAAAATATTCTACCTTATGTATACACAGTTAACGGGTCTACTTTAAGAGAAGTGAATAGCTATAAATATTTGGGTGTAACTATTGAAAATAACTTAAAATGGGGGAGCCACGTCAACAACATCTGCTGTTCTGCTAAGCGTACATTAGGATAGTTGAAATGGAATTTTAGGTATGCGACGATGAGTGCCAAGCTGTTGGTCTACAAAACAGTCATACGACCAGTATTAGAGTACGCAAATGTAATATGGGACCCCCATCAGAAAAATCACATTCAGAAATTAGAGAACGTACAAAGGCTTTCAGCTCGGTATATACTCTCCAGGTACAAACAAACCGACTCTGTTACTGGCATGTTAAAACAGCTTGACCTTATACCTCTTTCCGAGCGGCGCAGGATTGCTAGACTAAAATATATTTTTATGATGTATCATGGTTTTTTCAACATTGACTACACCCTGTATATGAAACCCCGTATAACTCGCATTTTAAGAAACAGCCATTCTAAAATGATCCAGCCTTTTCAAAGTAGAGTTAATGTATTTCACTGTTCTCTCTTTCCTAAAACAATAGATGAATGGAACCTTCTACCGCAGGAGATTGTGAACTCAATGTCCGCTACAGAATTTTTAAATAATTTGAAGCGGTTGCAGAACTAGCTTGTTCATTGTTACTATTGAGTGGTGCATGCCGTTTGCTAGTTTAATAATGCTGTCTTTGTAATTTGATTGCCAATTATACTTGTTGATGCGGTGTTTCTCGTTTTCCTGCTGCTGTTTGTTCCTGTACATTTTTACACTCTCAGTCCAGCTCAGTCTTCCGCTGTGCGCAGCGGAAGACTGAGCTGGTTGACGCAATCGGACGCCCAGCCAACAGAGGTGTGCTCCTTGAGCACGTCCCAGGAAGCGACTATCCGTTGTGGCCGTCCGCTGCATCGCCGGCATAGGCCGGGTCCTGGGGACCATCCTGTAAAGTGTAGCCGCGCACCACGATCCCCTTGGCAGCGCCTGAAGCGCCGACGTCCTTGGTGGCCTGGTCCAACACGAGCCCGGCCGCCATGTCGTTCTGATGGCGGAGTGTGGTGAAGGTGTTGTCCACGAGCCATATTTGTGTAATGAAAAGGAAGCAGACGACATGGGTGCTTGGTAGAGGGTTGAGCCTGACCTTATTTTCGCACCCCTTCCAGAAAGTTCGAAATAACGGATTGGAGGTGGGCACACAATCTTCTTCCCTCCTCTTTTAAAAAGGGAGCAGATTCGTGGATGTGAACTACCCCAAAAATGCGACAGAGGCGGAGAGGAGACCAAGAAAAAAATGGTTCCTCTCTCCTTGGTGTCACCGACGGTGCAGGTTATGCCGCCGCCGTGGTGGAGGCTAGGGGGCTTCCGGAACGGGTCTGCCGTCCGTGTCGTTCCGGTCCTCCGAGAAATCTTTGTCCTCTGCTTGAAAAAATCGTTTAAGGTTGTCGACATCAACAACTCCAGTTCCTTCACTAGACTCAAAGTGAACTAGTTTGTTAGTGAGTAGTGAGCACTTTTCATGCACGCCAAACCGGCCTTCCCACCTGTTTGCAAAGGAGGCTGCGAAGCATCGAGCGGCGTCACTCAGTGAGTGAGTACGCCGGAGTACAAAATACCACACCTCGAACAGCAGATCACGTCGCACCTGGTTGTACTGTTCCGATTGCTGCAATCGGGCGACGTCAATAGTTTCTCGGGCCTTTCGAAGATTGTCGTAAAAGCGCTTTCGCAGGTCTTCTACAAACTTCACGTAGGGGCGAAGCTTTTCCACAGACTCTACAGAAAGGATGCTGTTAACAAGCGGGAACGCGGGCTCCTTGCATAAATTCAATTAAGCAGGTGTGAGACCCGCTGCCCGATTAGTGGTCGTACGGGTTGCGAATGACAGCTCTAGTAGTTTCGCGTCCCAGTCCTGGTGGCGCTCGGTGTAAGCCACTAAGATCTTAGTAAGGTTTCGACTAACCCTTTCCGTGACGTTTGCTTGTGGGTGGTATGGGGAAGCTCTTTTGCGTTTAATTCCGAGCACCGCGCATGCGTCCACGAGCACATTACTTGTAAGATAGGGGGCATTATCGCTCGCAAGCTACGCTGGAAAGCCGAACCTAGCGAATGGTTCAAGCAAACACTCCCAGATTGTTTGCGAATCTAGCTTTCTCAAAGGAAATAACTTACCAACTTCGTGAAGTGGTCGGTTACCACGAGCAAGTACTTATGGCCGCGGGGACTACGAGGAAAGTGGCCAATGACGTCACAGCAACCAGTCTGACAAGGGCTCTGGCTCACGATTGGTTGCGTGAGACCGGGGGCTGACCACCACGCGGTTTTGCCTACTGGCACGCCGAGCAGCTACGTGCGTATCGGAGCACATCCTGACTCATACATGGCCAGGTGGCAATTAAGGATAACTTTTCATGAGTTTTGCTTCCACTGCTGTGTCCTACCAAGCCAGAGTCTTGCATGTATCGAATGAAAAGCTTACGTAGCTTGCGGGTTATCACGGTCCGGAACGCCGAGCCATCCGGTCGTTGTCGGCCTTGGGGATGTAACAGCGCAGGAGGCCGTCGTCGCTCATCAAGCAAGAGTCGAACTCCTCGTCACTTGGGCGGTCAGTTGCACCTCTTGCTGCCAGACAAGAGGACACGCGTTGGCAGAGTCGGTCATCCAGCTCAACCTTGCGAAGCTCCTAGCGGCTCAGCAATGTACCACACTGTGAATCTGGAGATCCTCGTGCCGTGGCAGCGTTGGTCACCAAGCCATGGGAATCCTCCTAGTGTTCCTCGGGAAATGAAGCACGAGAGAGTGCATCAGCAACTTTGTAGTTTGACCCCGGGTGGTACACGATAGAGTAGTCGTACTGTTGATTTGATTAAACAAATTAATTGAATTGAATTGAATTGTGGCGTAAGCGCTCAATGAGCAAGACGCCCAGCTGGATGCTGAAGTCCTGTTACCCATGAGTGCACTAAGTGATCAGATTGAACCTGGAACGTAGCGCCATCTACGTACATATTGAAGCGCCTTCAAAGCATGAATAATAGCCAGACATTCACGTGCTACGACACTGCCGTTGCGCTGGGCTGGAGTTAGCGTGTGGCTCGTGAGAGCAACTGGCCGAAGCACACCGTCATTCTCCTGCAGCAGAACAGTACCCAGGCCACAGCCGCTTGCATCTGTCTGCAAAACGAAGGGATTTGTTAAAGTCTGGGAGCTGTAAACAAGCGTTGTTAGAAAAGGCCCCAACCAGCACCTGGCGCTGGCTTACAACGCAAACGGGACAATACGGGCCACGATGAAGGCTTCCGAGGCACCAGAGGCAAGGTACGCCTGCAACTCGCCCAGGAAGTCTGCCACGGACTTGACGTCGCCGTACCCTTTGTACCGTGTAGACTGGCACAGACAAGTGTGGTCGGGGCTCTCGCGGTGGGGTCTCCTGCTGGCCAGGCGGGGAGCCAGGCGCTTTATCACGGAGTCGCACATCTGCGTGACCTTCGTGATGAGGTTAATTTGTGCCGCTGCGGCCATTGCGGCTTCCTGGTCTCGCGCAAACATAACTAACTGCAAGCTCAAAAAATAAAACGCACTTTTTTGTGCTTGCAACAAAACAACAACAAAAAACAACATTTAATTCAACGAGGACAGGACGGTCAAGAGTACTAACATAGAAACAACATGTCACCGGCGAGGCGGTGCTTTAGTCCAGACTACGACTGCCTGCGCGCCACTCTGATCAGCCTTATCAAGGCGGCGGGCGCGATGTGCGCGTGGCCGGCTCGACTCCGCCGCCACGCGGGAAAGTTCACCACCTGTGCCCCGTAATTGGACAACTGGTCAGGAGAGCCGCGAGGGCGCCGTCAACGTTTATGTCGAAAATAGGCTTTTTTTTTTATTCACGAAAAATTAGCAAGTCGAGCTACAAAATATTTTTCTCACTTTGTGATGCTTTGCACAAAAACATGTAGAAATTGGTGCACAGCGAATCAGAAGCCCATATCAAAGAATACTCAGCTTGGCATCCTCCGGTAGATGAGCTGGCTGAGCTAGGGGAGCAAACATGGGGAGAGCTTGCACCGAGGTGAAGCGGGCGAGAGCTCGCAGTACACGTTCAACGTGCCCAGAAGACTAGCCGAAACATCGGTGCCACGAGCCATACCACCGTTTCTCGGCCACACGGATTGGTGTCACAATCTAGGGGTCAAAGTTTAAGCTTCTTCAAGATGGCCGCCATTGGGCTCCAACCTTAAAATTCGGTGGTCGGTCTAAGCATCTGATTATCCCTCCTCGGCCAATGGGATTGCGGCTTTAGACAACGAGAACGCCGAAGAATCAATCCTACGAATCTTAAGCATAATGGGCCCCGCCCCACGTTTATTAGGTTCTCAGTGACTATTGTCCAAACAAGCTCGCACCTGAACGCGTATTTCTTCTGCTCGGGGCAAATCGATGGATCGATTCGGTCACTGATTACAAGCGCAGGGATCCGAAAGTGCCTGACGAAACAAAGACCGCAAAGAACAAAAACAAACATAGAAATACCATTCGCACAAAAATTGAAAGAAAAATAAACGCGAGCTTGTAATCCCTTTCTCATCCTCCCGCGCCGTTAATTGTCCTCTCTCCATCCCGCCCGTTCTTCCTCTAAGCCCTGCGACGCGAAAAGACCATTTAGTCGTTAGCTGGGCCAAGTTGCCGCCGCCGTTGCCGCATATTAGGGGCTCGCGAAAAGTAAGTTAGCAACCGCGGCTGCTTGCACGTAGTCGCGTGCAGGGCAATACACTTCGCGAACGGTGGTTACGTGGGCGTGACTCTCACAGTTTTCCCGCACGCAGGCCGATGCAACATAAAGCACGCCTAAACCACACCAGATAATCCGAAAATATGCAAAGCAAATAGAATCATACTTAATCATAATTACGTAGAAGTAAATATATTCGGCAGAAATCTGCCAGGTTGAATGAAGTAAGTTGGTGTTGAGGTGCCTGGCACACCTCAACTCTATCGAGCCGGCGATTGAATTTACCGTGAGATGCGAAACGGACGGCGCCTTGCCGTTCCTCAAAGTACTGGTGAATAGGCCAGGCGAAGATTTCAAGTTTACTGTGTACAGAAAACCAACAAACACCGGACACGATACCTTCATTTTTGACTCCCACCACTCAACGAGTCACAATGCATCATTGGTTTCGACACTCCTGCGTAGGGCAAAGACCATGCTCCATTTAATAAAAACTTGGCGAACTGTGGGGACTGCGGCCCACGCGACCCAATAAGAGCATCGGAGCAGGTCACGGGATAACAATCCACGGTAGAGGCCACGAAGGACTCGTTACTGTCACATCCACAGGGCCGTCCACGACAACATGTAGTTCTAGGTTTATTTTTCTTATAACGGCAATTAGCACATCGGATTGCATCTCTATCGAGAACATAAACACAATAAACAAAAAACATACACGGATTTATGAGTTTCACTTGTATGTAAACTAAAAAAAAGTTATGCAAATGCAACATCCGCTCTTGATTTTTTTTCTCCTTCTAGCGCCGTGGCCGTTGGCGATCGCCACCGTGGAATTTACCGATTCCGTTTAAAACGTAGCCCTGGCGTTAGCACCCGTAACAAATTAGTGGTTAAATTATTATTTATTGGGCATTGTCATCACCAGCATTGCTATTCTTAGTCCCCTGTTCGGATTTCGGAAGGGAAAGTCCACAGAATGTGCATTATTATCTCAAAAGGAACTTATATTGCGTAATATAGAACAGAAATAATTGACGCTGGGGCTCTTTATTGATTTTAGTAAAGCATTCGACTGTCTTAATCATACAACGCTCCTTGATAAGCTCTCGTCTTACGGTGTATGGGGCACCTATCTAGCCCTTGTTCATTCATACCTTAGCAAAGCGTCAGCCATGTGTCTCAGTGAATAATTATGTATCTTCTTTGCAACTACTGAAATCTGCTGTGCCGCAAAAGAGTTAACTTGGCCGCTGTTGTTCAATGTGTATATCAATGACATAGTAAATATTTGCCATAAATCACGTTTCATTGTGTATGTCGACGACACTAGTATTTTCCTGTCTACGACCGATATTGATGAACCTTTTACAAACGGAAGCAATGTGCTGGAGAAGTTCTTTTTAGGCTCGAAAGAAAACGGTCTGAACGTATATGCTGGCAAATCAAAAGCTGGGTTTTTCAGACCTGTAAATAAACTCATAAATACTAGTTATGCTCTAACCATTGGTAGCAGTCAGATTGAAATAGTAAGCTATCATAAAACTCTAAGTGTAATTTTTTTTAATTTATGCGGTAGGATCATCACATAGAATACTTAGCTCACACACTGGCAAAAGTGGTTGGTATTATTGGTCACTGTCGGTCTCTATTGCCTAGAAATGTTAAAACTCAAGTTTATCATGCTTTGTTTAGTTTGCAAATTAATTATTTCCACCTGGTATGGGGCACCACCACTAATACAAATATCAGTTGACTAATGATTCTACAGAAAAAGATGATGCGTTTTATTGCTAATTTTCCCTATGACACTCATGCCGAACCATTGTTTTCAAACCACAATGTTATGAAAGTCTCTTGTGCCTATGACTATCGTTTGTTGTCTTCGTGTTTATTCTCATCTGTAGAGTTCATTGCTTTTTTTATCCAATCTCCCAAATGAAACCAAACGCAAATCCGTCATCAATATCCGTCGCAAAGTGTTCTCGAATGTTCCTAATTTTCGCACCAATTATGCATTACAATCCCTTGCTCATAACCTGCCTAAACTGCTAAACAGATTCATTACAAATGGTGTTGATATTCATTGTGAAACAAAAATCACTGTATGCTTACTTTGTTTAGATACATATTCTTGTTTCCTTTTGCTTTCATTTATAAACGATGTCACGTATTTACAAGGGCACCGGTCCCTGTCAAGTCTTCTCTTAGAGGCTTTTTGTCCTGTGTCCTCGGCACAAAGTGGCAGAAATAAATTCGATTCAATTCAATTCAATATCTGGGTAATTACATATGTAAAAATTCCATTGTGTTCCTTTTTATATTGTGCGTAGTGTCGTCGCATCTATTGCATATTCTCAGCATTAGTTCCATTGTTCTATTGAGCGTTCTGCCCGGTGCGAACATGCCAAAGTTCATGAACTTTGATTTATTCACTGTGAGTTTTCTGGGTCCCAATTATTATATAATGTTATAGTTAGCTAAATATTGATTTTAAAAGTAAACTATATGTATTCATACACCTTAGGCTAATTATTTTATTTTTGCTTAAGTTTTAGGTTTTGCATTTATTTGCCTATCTAGTACTATTTATTTAGAATTTCCTCGTTTATATTTAGTTATTTATCTTCCAGCCCTCGAGGCAGCGACAGATCTCCAATCCTGACCCATCCCAAAACGTTTGGTGAGCCGTGCACATGAAAAAAAAACAGCCCCATCGAGTCGCGCGCTTCAGCGTCCCCTGCGTAAAAAAGACCAGCGAAACGCTGGCCCCAGTACTTGGGAAATAAGATAGTTATGATGGCCCACAAGCCCGTGTTCATGCAATCTGGAGACCAGTGTTGCATGCCGAGACGCCTGCACGATTCCAAGCAGAGTGTCCCGCAACCCAGATCGGCGAGACGAAGAACTTTCCTCAGCGAATCTACCAACGCAAGAACGACGTGCGGAAGTCTGATAGTGAGCGCAGCGCCATCGCCGAACACTGCGAAACCCTAGATCATCGTAGAGGCTTCGCGAACGCGCACGTTACTATAGAGTTTTAGAATAGGGGGCCCCAAAGCTTGGGGTCCCCAAAGAAACAGGGGCTCACGCACTGCGCATGCGCAGAACCCAAACTCCGTTTGGAGTATGGGTTGGCGCTCAGAAATAGCGTGGGGCCCCCAATTGCTTGGGGCCGGGTTGCGTCGGCAAACATGGCAACGCCCTTTCCGCTCGCTACGGAGCAAATTCGTCATGATCGCCGCAGTATGAGCCAATTTCATTGCCAATGAATGGTGCAGCCGGCTTTCTCTTTGCTTTATCTCGCCCAAGTCACAAAGAATGAGCGGTGGGCTCGCCCCATTTTAAAGAACGTCCCTAATTCTGGCCGTTCCTCAGCCTGAAGAGACGCGGTAACCGTTGACATGGCAGCGCGTTGCTACTCCGTGGCTCCGAGTAGATTTCGTTCGCGGCACGGTACCTGCAGCTTGAAAACAAGTATTTCAAGGCTTCAAAGTCACTCCAGATCAGATCTAAATAGAGCAGCTGCTGCAGAGTATGCTCGCTCGCGTTAATCTCAGTTTCGGCATAGTTGAAGGCCTAAGTCTTTGGCGACAGACGGTCAAAGCGCACACGAACGCCCAAACAATCTGAGAACGAGCCTTAAATTAGAACGCGCTACGGATTGGATTGTTTTGGCTGAATACAGGCAACAACATTTATACTGATTTTAGATTATCTCTTGTTTTAGCCGGCTTGATTGGGATTTACCTTAACTATTATTTGTAAACAAAAAGTACTTCCTAAGCACCCGTGTTTCACTTTTTTATATTTTCCTTTTTTGAATAATATGCTCGTTAGCAGCATTGGCGCTGCAAGCGGGAAACGTAAGCGTGCGTCGCTGCGTTGCGAAACCCCTATTCTATAAGCCGTCGACAACAACCTTGTTGTGTTTGGGTCCCCCAATTTCTTCGGGGAACCCAAACGTTGGGGCCCCCTATTCTAAAACTCTCTATTGACACAAAACCAAATATCCGAAGAAGGTCTTTGTTTTGTTTTGTTTTGTGTGTCATGGCAAATCCAGCACACGTTAGGAAACTTAAACAGGTCCCTGGGCACCTTGCCCTTCGTGTACGTACAAATAGTAATTGTGTTGTGTGTATGTTTCTACAGCCGGAAATTAGCCAGCCCCAAAGGGCGTCTGGCATCTCAGGTGTAGATAAGCAATCTAGCCAGTGCAGTAGAGCCGCTAGCCTGGGGTCTTTAACGTGCACCACGCAGTGGATACACGGACGCACGCCGGTACGATGCTCATCCGGAACAGAGCGGCCAGAATCCCTGTGTTCTGAAGCGCTAGCTTTCGCTTTACGTGCTTCGAGCTGGTGTGCGCTAGCCCACTCGGCCACCGATCTTTCTAATCTGTACGCACAAGGCCTCTCTGACCCGACGAAAAAGCTGACGAGATGACCGTCTCCATAAATAAATGTAAATTTTCAATCTTTACACACTTTTTTTTCTTTAAAGACAACGAGGTTATGAGTTGCTGCAGCTTCGCGTGCTTGCAGACACCTCTGACGAAGAGACCGAGCTTGTTTCGAAACGTCGAGTTTTCTTTCAAGATTTGGTTTGAACTACATATTTAGACTTCAGTCATAATTAATCATGCTCAATCTACGTTAGCAAGACCTGCCAAGAAGCACAGCGGGAATGAAAGGCATGACTATGCAATCAGTAAGCCAACGCCTTTGCTCACCGCCACAACGAGAAGATGAACAAGCGGAAGCAGCTGGACTAAGTAAGACTAAAGGGAGCCTGCGATCAAAGACGACTGTCGGCGCGTGCCGCTGGCTTTCCAAGTTTATAAACCACTTTTCTATCCCAACTCGTGTTTTTGCATCTAGTGTGGGGACCACCTGGTTCTGGTATCGCGATACTATGTCATATGCTTGCCACTCATCATATGAACTGCTCGTTCAAAATGCTGGAGGCTCGTTTCGGTGATACACACTTAAGTGATTTCACCGGACTTTCTTACATCAGCACCGGTAAAAAACCGACACACTCCAAGAAATTGCCGGCATGGTGGAGCGATTATGAAGAAAAGCGCTTGTAGTGTGTACCGAAACCACGGGGAACCAAATAGTGATTGCAGTGTTTTGCTACCTTCGTTGACGCTGTTGCCGAAGCCGACATTCAGCGCCATGTTCGACTTTCTAATTCCAGCATATTACTTTCGTCACTGGAGACAGTCAACAAGGCCATCAATCATGCACGGGCATCCAAGGTGACGGAACAACACCATCACTCATCAGATCACCTATCCCGATTACCCAGGGTGAGCTGCTTCCGTTGTGGCACCGTTGTACTTTTTATAAGACCTGCCGAATAGCGAAGTGCAGTACAAGACTTCCTTTTCTGTACGATGGAGTGGACCACGCAAGCCTAGCGAGACTCTATCCCGCGAAGTGTCATATTCTATTTCTATAAACCGTGTTGCCTAGAGCTACAACGCTTTCACTTCGCGTTCATCTTCATGGGATTAGACAGAATGTAAACGCTGTCGGGCATACGGGCGCCGTAATCAGTCTTATTGATGCTGACTTTTTCTCAGTTAGTGGTGCGACACCTAGGTGGCATCTCACATCATACATTTCATCTGATTTATGCTTATGGCTCAGTAATTAAACAGGAAGGACATATTATGCTGACTGTTGAAACCCTAAGATTCATCGTTAGAGGGAATCTGAAACACTTCTTGACAAAAACGAGTTAGAGGTGAATTCTGGCGCATTTTTATCTTGTGAATCTGAATATCACGTTCGTTTTCCCCGAAGGTGTAACTAAGCGCGAGAAAACGCGAAAAACCTCCGACCAGTTGTGACGTCATAATAGGATCTTTGGGCCGTCAAGCTCGTGTCGCCCTTGTGAACAGCGCGTGCAATTGCAAGCTTACCAGGTATATTTTTCTGCACTGACACCAGCCGGGACTTCCCTTTCTGAATTTTTTTTCAAAAATAGCAAGAGTGCGCGTGCATAGCTTTGAAAAGCGCTGAAGATGCGCGAGAGCCGATATTTCAAAATTTTTTAGTGTGACGTCATATCCTAAAAAGGACGAGCTTCGGCGGTACTTTAAAAATTTATTTATGCAGCCTCCGTGCACCAAATTGAAAAATAATCTCGATTTCGTGATCATACAGGCCAAATGAAGGCCACTAAAGTTTTCTTTTTTTCCTGAAATACAAAATTACTTTAGTTTCTTTTTAACCACCCTTTTGGAAGTCTGAGAAATCTTGAATAACGTGTGACTGTCGGTTGTTACTGGTGCTTAAAAGTACAACTTGACATAACATTTGAGCACGATGAAGAAATTGAATCTTCTCTGCCTAAGTTAACCGTTCAGAAAACATGGAATGGGCCATTAGTAATATTACCCAAGATGACGGGCGATACAAGTCAATAGACTAGTGTAAGAAGTATATTTTTTTCCTGGGAAACTTATGCTGTTTTTGCTATAATCAGGGAAACGGGGTCACGGAATGAGCTTGCACATTATTGTCAAGTATTCCGGCCTCAATGTCAGTGATTCAATATAAATTTGCTCTGCAATTGAAACGCCGTCGTCTGAAAGTACATTCGTCATCGTCCCGCACTCTGATGCTATTGTACCTAAACTCTTATCTGCTTAGATTACAGACGTAATTCCGGATGTTAAATTTTCCGGGGAGATTCTAGTGGAGCACTTACCGCGCTCATGTCCGGGGAGAGAAGTTTCTGTACCACGAAGCCTCGTTTATTATGTTGGCGGTACCTTGAAGATTCCAAACATTCAACTTGACACATCGTGAGCTGCAGTGGAAATCTGGTGAGAACATTGGTAATACAACGTCTGATCTACCACATAAAACTCTTGCGACCATTGCTGCATCATTTTCACAACATCCCTTAAAAAAACAATGAACCGGCGACAAACTTGCCTTGGTCAGATTTTAATGTTGGACCTAATCTCACGGTAGAAGGCAAACCGGAAATGCAGAATCTGCTAATAACATTCCATCGGTGTATTGCTGCCTCACCGAAAAACTGGGATGTACTTCTTTTACTCGTCACACCACGAACACTGCTGCTTACGCGCCGTTGCGTCACAATTAAAGGCGTGTTTCGATGGCAGAGCGAAAGGAGACAAGTAAGTAAGTTGACGACATGCTTCAAAGAGACATCATCTCTAAGTCACAAAGTCTTTGGCCTTCACCAGTCGTTTTGGTTAAAAAGAAGAGCGGATCCATAAGGTTTGGTGCCGACTACCACAATCTAAACAAAATTACTAAACCTGACGTATTTCCTTTACCAAGACTAGACGATGTCCTATATCGCCTCCGTGGCTCTAGCTGCCTCACAACTTTAGACGATATGTCCGGGTACCGGCAGTCTAGACTGAACTCAAAAGACGTTGAAAATACAAACTTTGTGTCGCCCGACGGCTTGTTTCAATTTAACCGCCTACAATTCGGACTTTGCAACGCACATGCAACTTTTCAGCGCTTAATGGACCGAGTACTTGGACATCTGAAGTGGCATATGACCCTCGCCTACCTCGACGACGTCATGCCATGCGATGAAACGTTTGAAGAACATCAATATTGTTTAGGGCTCGTACCTATCGCTCTCGCTAAGGCTCAGCTCCGCCTGAAGCCAAGCAAGCGCTTTTTGGGGTACGACGAAGTATCATATCTAGGACAAATGTTTAACAAAAATGGCTCTCTACCAGATCCCACCAAGCTAGCGGCCTTTGCTAACATCCCTGTGCCCACCACAGGGAAGGCACTAAAAGTACCCTAGGCTTTGGATCGTACATCTGGCTATTCGTGCCCCTTTCCTCTAAACGTGCTGCTTCGTTGACGAAACTACTGAAGAAGGACGTACCGTAAAGGTGGGACATAAAGGGGGCGACAACGTTCTCCGACATTAAGAAGGCACTCCTAGGACCACCTCCCCTGTCTCATTTCTCAGAAGCTGCCCCCCTTTAATTCGCACAGACGTGATCGGTGAAGACCTTGGTGCAGTGCTGATTCAGAGAGATGGGCCTTGTATGGAAAGTCCGGTCCTCTCCGCCCTGGAAACTTAGCGACCCTGAACGTCGGTGTCACTCTTTATAACTGGAATGTCTTGTAATAGTATTGGAAGTGGAAAGTTTCGGCCTTATATTTATGACAAGCATTTCATAGTAGTCACAGACAACGCTTCCCTCAGATGGCTTCTATCAAAAAGCGGCCTTGCACCGAAGCTGACATGATGGGCCATAATGCTGCAGGAGCATGACTTCTATATTGTATATCGGAGTGGGAAATTGCATCAAGACGCCGATTTCCTGTCACGAAATGCAGTAGGGGAAGTTCATGATACTCCTGTATTTTCCATCTTTGACCTGCCGGTGATGCAATCAGAAGACGCCGAAACATCGGAGATCATTCAGTCGCTTACAATAGGAAACAACTGCTCACTTCCCCTTTCTCCACGACGCTTGCATTGTTTTGCAAGATCACTATCGACTTCGAGACGGCCTAATCTGACACCTGTCATGTGTTTCAGGTTCGTGGCTTCCTGTTGCCTCCAAGAACAGGAAGCCTGGGTGATGTGCCATGACGCACCAATCCTGGAACATCTCGGACAACGCCGAACTCCATATAAAATCGCTAAAACGTTTTGGAAGCCCGGTTTGAAAAGTGATGTTCAGCGGTACATTGCATCATGAATAACTTGCCAAAGTCGCCGGACACCGTCGAATATAAAGAAACCGGAAGTTTAACAAATAATTCTACCCCGGAAATTCATTTGAAGTAATAGGAATAGAACACCTTGGTCCATTCCCGAAAAGAGATGTCGGAAACAGGCACATTATTGTAGACATTGACTACTTGACAAATTAGGTTGAAGGTAAAGCGGTTCCCGACACATTGCCAGTTTGGTGAACATCCATTTTGTGCTACGGCATGGGGTACCGCGGAACTGGGGAACTTCGTTCATATCGGGAACATCATTCAAATCGCATCGCATATCACACACGGAACACGTTCATATTCCACGGCTGACCGGGGAACATCTTTCATATCGCACGCTTTCAAGAACACCCTTAGGAATTATGGGAACATGCCGCGGCCTCCCCCTACCATCCTCAGACGAATGGTCTGGTTGACCGCACACACCCTACTTTGAGTGGCATATTACAGGCCTTTGTTAATGAATCTCATAAGAACTGGGATCAGCACATTGGCGCAGCGGCCTTCGCGCTGAAGACGCGTCAACAAGAAATGGCATGTCGGTCGCCATTCGAGTTAGTTTACGGAAATCTTCCCACCCTTCCAGAGGAAGTGGCGATGGAGACAGCGTGGATCCTCCGAGCCCAGGACTGCGACTGGGACTTCTCTGGACTTTCAGGCGAAGCAAGAGAAAGAGCCCGACTCTCCATCCTTCCCAAGCACCCACAGATCGCCGGGCGTCTACGTAGAGAAACCTCCGACTATCGGAGACGCGATCCAGGCAGCATCGAGAACGGTCGAGTTCTCCGGGCTCCGCAAACCCCGGAGGAGAACGTGCTTCTCGTATAAACACCACCCCGCTCCGTCGTCTCGAGAAGCGCTCGATGCGTTCCAAAGTGCTCACATCGAGTCTCGTTCCCAGCTACGATATTGCCCAGTTTCCGGCCTCGGAACCCGCTTAACTTTTCCTTGGAGGTCAGTGAACACCTTCTGCGCCCCTAGAGTTTCAAACCCGACCCCTCTGTCCTACCTCCCCATGGACACTGCCGACGATGGAGTCGGCTGGACACCCGCCACTCCAACGCCACGCCTGCCTTCATTCACCCCGGACCATAATCGTGAAGCTCACGGACAACACCAACTGGGCATCTGTGAGCCCTACCACCATCGGCCAAGCCGTCCAACAAGCAGCCCGCCTTACCAAGCAGGAAAGCCGCGACACCTTCATCAAGCTGCGATCCCGTCAAAACCTCCTGGCAGTGGACGCATATCGCGACTCTGCGGCCACCAAACTCCTTGCTCTTCAAACACTCCCTCTCCAAGGCAAACTACATCCCGCCAACACCTACGAGGCCAACAGCCCGAATAACGCCCAAGGAGTTATCCACGGAGTATCCCTGGATCTCACTGACGAAGCCATCCACTCAGAGCTCTACATTCCCTCCCGTAGGATTCTCCGATTCCGCCGCCTAGGCCAAACGGCCTCGCTCCTCGTCACCATCGAAGGACCTACTCTCCCTCGACATGCCATCCTCTGTTCCACGGTCTTCAGGCTATACCTACCACGCCCTAACAGCCAGCAATGCAAGCACTGCTTCAGCCTCGAACATCGAAGCCTCGTATGCCCAAACCGAGCCGAGTTCGTGTGCTGTGCCGCATGTGGGTCCCGTTTCCCTCCGGACCAAAACCCCTCCGACATCCGTCATGAATGTGAGCCCCGATGCCTCAACTGTAACGGGGAACACGCAGCAACAGACCCCTCCTGCCCTGCACGCCTCGAAGCAACACAGTCACTACAAAAACGCACCAGAGCTGGGCACCGCCGGAACGTCCATGCTCAAGGCCCACCCCCTCTAGACACCGGAGTTGGCAACTGGCCCACCTTGCCCACCTCCAACCGGTTCGGCATTTTAGACTCATCACGCAGCCGCAGCCGCAGCAAAGGACCTGCCCAAGTCCAATCTGCCCGTGGCTCCAGGACCCTCAAACGCAGCCGCTCCCGAAGACCGAACACCCGAGCGCCCCCTCCACCTTCCCTAGTGCACAACCTCCAACCATTCGGACGCTCCAGATCCTCCCCACGCCAGAACTCCACATCGCACGATCTGCCCAGACCTCTGAACAATGGCATCGGCCAGGGCTTCCCCCAGCCCGAGAGGTGAGTGGCTCAAACTCTCCCCCTCTACCCACCTCTACCGCTCCCGCCACTCCCCCTGCTCCCCCTCAAATCACACAACCTATAATTTCACAAACCGACATACAAGAAATTGTACGCAAGGCACTGGACCAGATACTCCCGTCTCTCCTTCAACAAATTATTACCCCCGTCCTAAACCAAGCTCTTGCCCCTCTCCTTAGTACTCTTAACGACCTCACACGCTCGTATTGCCGTACTAGAAGAGGACCATCATCCCCACAAGCGTACAGCTGCCTCAATCCAAGACCGCAATCCTGCACACGATGAATAACAGCTCCATGACTCTGAACCTTCCGCGCTCGCAGCAGCCTCTGATCATCTGGCAGTGGAACTGCCGCGGACTCCGCAAGAAAAAAAACCTCCTCCTCAACCATATGACCTTCACGGACACCCAACCGGACATCCTCGTCATTCAAGAAGCTGGTGGAGCGCTCAACCTACGGGGCTACGACATGTTCGCCCAGCCGAGCATTACCCACCGTCGTCGGGGCACTGCGGATGAAAGCACCACCCCCACCATGACGCTCACTTACGTACGCAAAGACCTCCCCACCACCCAAGAAGACACTACGCATGTCAACACCCCCACGCAAGAACACGTAACCACCACCACTCTCATAGGTGACCATCGCCTTACCATCATCAATACGTACTGGACTCCTAACCAACCCTCAACGCCCTTCCCGCCGCTACAAACCCTCCTCCCTAAGTCAAATGCTCGCAACACTGTTCTCCTTCTTGGAGATTTTAACTGCCCTCATCCCGCCTGGGGCTATGACCGCGCGGTGCCGCTAGGCCGTAAATTGGCCTCTTTCACCAGCAATCACCACTTCACTCTCCTTACGGAACCGTCTAGCCCCACACGCCTAGGCACGGCTCAAGAGTCGGACACAACCCCGGATCTCACATGGATTCGCGGACCACTCCGAGCGATTTGGGAGAACACAGAGGACTCTCTTGGCAGCGATCATCACATCCTGGAACTGCGCCTCCAAATCAGCTCCCGTCTCCGTCGTACCACCGCCACCTATCCCCGGACCAAGATTACAGACTGGCCGAAAGCCCGAGCGGATCTCGACACCGTCGACACCGACACCCTGTCCCCAGAAGCTTGGAGTACCGCGATACTCGCCACGATCCAACAACACACCAAGGAGATTGCGCGCACCGAGGACCAGCCTCACGTTGACAGCCACCTCCTCTCCTTATGGGACAAACGTCGCGCCTTGGTCAAGCGCTGGCGCCACTGCAAGCACAACACCACCCTCCAAGCCCGAATACAAGCTCTAAACTACGAATGCGAAGAATATGCTGACCACCTTGCCATACAGCATTGGCTTGACCTTTGCAACAATTTCAACGGCCAACTTCACACCCCCAGGGTTTGGAACCTTTTCCGCTCCCTCCTAGGGCAGGCCAAACCTCGGCACACCCTCCAAAAACTGCTCTTGGCCCAACACCTGGAACCTTCCACCCTCATTGAGGAAATTCGCAATACGTTCTACCCCCTTCCTCACACCCCAAACCCAGCGTTCACTACATTTCCGCCCTGCCTGAAGACTTAGACACGGGAATCAACTCAGAGTTTTCTATTGGCGAACTCTGGCTCGCCATGCTTCAACTTAAACGTCGCACCGCACCTGGACCCGATTGCATCACATATACCATGCTCCGTAACCTTCCCGAAGCTAAACTCGACGAATTGCTGACACACATCAACCGCGTATGGGTAACTGGACGGCTCCCACAGGAATGGAAAACGGCTCATGTAATCCTGCTTCCTAAACCCGGAAAGCCCACGACCACTCCAACAAACCTCCGCCCCATTTCAATGACCTCATGCATTGGAAAATTAATGGAGAAATTGGTACTCAACCGCCTTGATTGGCACCTCGAAACGGGGAACCATCTTCCGCACACCCTGATTGGGTTTAGAAGACACGTCTGCACGCAAGACGTAGCCCTCCGCATTCAGGAAGATGTCTTTGCACACCCGAGCACCGCCCAACTCCGCACTATCGTCGGAGTCGACCTTAAGAAGGCCTTCGATAACGTTACTCATGCCGCCATCCTCTACAACCTCCAAGAAACTCAACCCGGAAGCCGCCTCTTCAACTATATCAAAGATTTCCTCTCCGAACGTACCGCCCAAATCATCGGACCCAACGGCCAACCATCTCCCCCTTCCCCATCTCCCGCGGCACGCCACAAGGCTCCATCTTATCCCCAACTTTATTTAACCTCACCATGAAAAACCTTCCCTCTAAGCTTTCATCTGTTCCTGATCTGTGCCACGCCATTTACGCTGATGACGTCACTATCTGGTGCTCCCGCGGCAGCCCGGGGACACAGGAACGTACCCTTCAAGACGGCTTGGATATTATCCAAACCCACGCCCAATCCATCGGTCTCGAATGCTCTCCCGAAAAATCGGAATATGTCGTCGTTGTGGATCAAAATCGAAAAGAAACAGACCTCTATCGATCCCTCATCCGCCTCAACGTCGACGGCCGCGAAATCCCCCGTCGGCCTCACATCCGTATTTTGGGCTTCATATGGCAGCAAGATGGGAAGAGCACAGTGTGGACAACAAAAACCACCAAACAAATCCACCTCATCTATAACATGCTCCGCCGAATCACCCGCCACACTCACGGCCTGAAAGAACACGAGCTCCGCAAGATTGTGGAAGCGACCGTCTATTCCCGTGTTCTCTATGCCCTCCCTTATTTAACCCTCACTAAAACCCAATACATCAAACTGGAAACCGCCCTCCGAAAATGCCTCCGCACGGAACTCGGCGTGCCCACGTACGCCCCAAACTACCTCATCACGGCCACTGCTCTTCACAACAGCCTCGAGGAGAAAACGGAAGCCCACGTCGCAGCGCAATACCACCGACTCACCACGTCCAAGCAAGGCCGCGCCATTCTGTCCACCCTCGGATACCCAACTGTCCACCTCTCTCCCCTTCCCAAAGAACCGCCACCGTGGGACATGATTCCTCGCATTACAGTCAAGCCCATCCCCCGACACATGAATCCGACCGTGGATCTCGGAAGACGCCAAAGCAGAGCCCTTCATCTTTCCACACCACCGCACGATATCTATTACACGGACGCCGCCTTCACCGACGGCATCTCTACCACCGTCACAGTGGGCCCCAAAATAGAGACAGTCCGACACCATGCACATGTACCCTCCCCTACAGCGGCAGAGACACAGTCCATAGCAGAAGCCATCCTCCTACAGCCCCACTCTACCGAATCCATTACTATCCGCTCCGATAGTCAAGGAGCCCTCAGAGACTTCTCAACCAACTCCGTACCTGCACACATCAAACACGACCTGACATCCTACATGGCTGCCCACCCTTATCTCCACGTCTTTCTTGAGTGGGTCCCCGGACACCAGGGAATCGCAGGGAATGAAAGGGCCCACGCCCTTGCTCGCGCAAACGAGACTCCGAGCAACCCTGAATCCTGGCCCCCGGACTACAACCCGAAAGAGGAACGTGCCGCCCATCGCAAGGCTCAACGACAGCGCCTGAAAGACCTCCGCCTTTCCCGCCGTACCCTTCCCCCTCCAACCCCTAACCTCACAAGGCGCGAGGGTACATACGTTCGTCAGGCACAGACATTCTCCCTGCCGTGCGACCTCATAACCCACCACATTATGAACCGCCCCGGAACCCCACATTGTCAGGTCTGTGGTGCCTATCCCGACGTGAGACACACATACTGGTCTTGTCCACGCGCCCAACAATCTCCCCACTTTCTCCTTCCACATCTCCTCCCTCCCACCATGCCCTTTACCTGGGAGAGCTGGGCCACTCCCCCTCGGACCTCCGCCCTGCCCTCTGGCCTCGCCTAGCGCAGCACATCTCCCATGTGCGAGACCCCTTGACTTCAACAACACTCCCTCAAGCTCCGACCTGACCCGCCAAGCCTTTCCGGAAGGCCTCACCCTCTATCAACCACTGCCCGGACATGGGCGGCTTTAATAAAGTTGTTCTCTCTCTCTCTCTCTCCAACTATCGTTTTAACCCGGAGGATTTAGTGCCCCTTCGAAAGTCACCGGAGACTGATACAGCGAGCAGAAAAGATACTTCAAAGGTAGAGAGGACCCTTCAAATAGGCAGACAGCTTGGACCTCTCACAATAACACCTCGAGGAACTACGAAATATACCTCAACGAGGAAGACACCGGTTTTCTCACTGCTCACGTCGGCCAACTCAAACCCTGTGTCAAGACGCGAATACATTATTGCTGTCCGGGACGGACGGCCTTTTAGGAGGGGTTAGTGTAACGGCCAGAGAGAATAGAGGACGGTGGGTCAGAAGAAGGAAAGTCGGACGTTCAAACAAAGGCTCCCGGATCCCCCGTATCAATATCAGTCAGCTATAAAAAGGCCGATTGGAAACTCTTCCCAACCTTGCTGACATCTGTCTGCACACTTTAGTACATCCAACTTGTTAGACATATCCATGGCATATTCCCCAATCACGCACTAACTTTGGACCAGGACGGGGCAGAGATACACAAAAAAGTATTCCGAAATGCAAATACTGAAGTGCATGTGTTTTAAGGCCAAAATAGAGATACTGAGTTACATTTCTTTTTTATGTAATAGGATACCGCAGAGATACTTGTGCAAAAAAAGTGAAAAAAGCGCCTAAGAATGCAGGTACAGATACTTAAATACGTTGTTTTTTCCCGAAAGAGGCCATGCTTCGCAAATACATTTAAAGACGCAGTGCCGTTCAAAAAACGTCATATGTATCGCATGTATCAGATAGGGCGCAGAAATAGGAACACTCGAACTCTCAAGCAACGCACATATCTAGTTGATAAGAAAACGAGTTTGCAAACTTAGAAAGTGAACCAAATATTCTAGAGGATAAGTAGCTTTTCAAGGAAAGTTACTTTAAGATACCGTCAATTAGGTCGCAATTCCAGAGTAGCCAAAGAGAAAAGCCTCCCTACCACCGCCAAAACGAACGAACACCGCCTCAATGGAAGGGAAGTACTGTAACATACAGACGTACTTCCTGGGGATCGTCGAGGTAGCGAAATACGGTCGCACTCAAATCAGTCAGTCCTGATCAGAGATGGCAAAATTACATTCAAAAAGTAATTAAATTACTTTACTAATTACTTTTTCTGAAAGCTGCAAGAATGTAATTAAATTACATTACAAATTACCACAGAGTAAAGGTAATGACATTACATTACAATTACTTTACAAAGGTAATGAAATTACTTTGAAATTACTTTGACATTACTTTTCAATACCTTGAGGCAGTAATTCGTGCTCATTTTATTTACTGTACCCTACGACTACAGTGTTTACAAAACAAGCCCTTGTTTGGGGGGATCGGTGGCGAGTGGGCTAAAGCGCACACCCAGCTCGACGCACGTGGAGCGAAAGCTCGCGATGCAGAACCCAGGGATCCTGTGGCCCGAGCCCTGCCCGTTTCGATCTGGATGAGCATCGTACCGGCGTGCGGTCGTGTATCACTACTGCGTGGTGCACGTTAAAGACCCGGGCTGGCAGTTGTACCGCACTGGCTAAATTGCTGATCTACAGCGAGATGACTCAAGTCGTAACTTTAAAATGCTGACCAACCACACGCTGTATAAATATCCACAACCCAATTTTAAGCCCTTGTTTGCCCACACAGCGCGTGTGCAGGAACCAGATCCGGGAGAAGCGAGGCGCTGCGCATCGCGCAGTGCCGACAGCAGCGCCACCGCAGTGATGTCACGTCAAAGAGCTGAGTTGGTCTATATGTACCAAAACTCAGATCTTCCTGTTTACACCGCAACAACCTTATGTGCCTCAAAGTGAACCATACTGAACAGTGGTTTTGCTGGCGCACACGACATAAGTGTTAAACATGATGAATAGCTTCTTTAGATGTGACTCAGAAAGACAGTCGACTCACCGGTTTCGCTGTTCATTCAACGGTGAAGGTTCTTACTAAAAGGGTGATATGTTTCCGTCTTCCTGATTTAGAAGCTGTAGTCCGTGTCAGTTTGTTAAGTCGGGCAATGGCAGCTCGTTCTTACAAGGAGTCGTCACGTGAAACGTTTCCCTTCCGCCTCGGACGCAATCTAATTCTATTCTCCCGAGAGCACTATACACCTTTTCCACAAAGGCGCAGCCATCTTGAATGTCGTCACTTCTGGTATGCGGTAAAACATCGTTTTGATCTCTCCACGCCACTGGAGGGTGTTTACGATAAATTCGTGATTGTTGCACATTCTTGTTTTGCCTCACCTATATTTTCTCACATATTCCAGGTAAAAATGTTTTATTATTTTTTCGTCCCGCATACCAGATACGGAACTCACGTAACTAAGAACGACAGGAAACAGAAAACGTCTATACTCGGCGATAACTTTTCTTGGCAATGCAGTGGAGAGGAGGAGAGCCCGCGCACAGCTTTATTCAGCGCTCAAAATGGGAGAGGGAACGCGTGCCTGTACCCTCCACTGCATTGCCAAGAAAAGTTGTCGGTCATTCCTTTAAAGGAGCATTTTTCCGAAACACCCGAAGAGTCCAAGTTTTTGCGCATTGTCACACAAAGGGCCCGGATAATTGCTAAGCAGAAGCGTCGCGAGTTGGGGACCCAACAAACGGGAGGCGATATCTGCTTGTAGGATTATTCCCGAATAAACTTCCCAAGAGAAGGCAGCGAGGCATACCGTGAGCGGCACCTGCTTTGCTCGAGGACGCACGAAACGTTCTGGGGCTTTGACAAGGCATTTGGAATTAACTATTTATTCCGGTCGTTTGTTGTTGACAATGGTCGAAGCTTACGGTTTGACCTTGCTTGACGAAAGTACAAGGCTGGGGATCTGTTTGTCCTGTCCTCTCAGGTTTTAAATTATGTTTAACTCACTGGTGATGTGCCCGTCGCCTTGTAGCCTATGAGCTGTTCATCCCTAAGCTGACGCACTGTCAGCTTAGGGATGAACGGTGGAAGCTACGTGTTTGTTGGAGCAGTCACACGTCTATCGTTCGCCACGTAACCACGCTCTCGTTCATACCCACGCGCAGAGAAAGGGACGGGACACGTGATTAAAAGAGGTGTTTGATTGGTTCTGGTTAGCTTGCAGCTCCCACAGCACTGTCAGCTTAGGGGTGAACAAAGTATAGTATCGTCGTGATGACGCGACGCCGTGAATCTGTCCTGCCTGGAGTTCGTAAGCCGTTGCCTTCCAGCGATGTCTACACGCAAGCTTTTCTCCTTCGCCTTTCCAGCCCTCCTTTGTGCGTCTGTCCAGCTCTTCGTACAAGGCTTTGCACTCAGGTGGCCGTCGATTATTTCCTCTGATGCTCTTTCACAACATTTCACCATGCAAAATAATTTTTCTCTTCTTTCTTAAAGCTTGCAAACGAATTTTCTAATTTAGGACAAAAGTAATTTCAAGAGTAATGAGTAATTTTCTCGAAATTACTGCCTGAAAGTAATTCATTACATTACTAAATTACTAGCCTAGAGAAGTAATTCATTACATTACTCATTACTCCAAAAAGTAATTTAATTACTGTAATTTCATTACAGTAATGTCATTACTGTCATGTCAGCTCCCAATAGAGGAACGTTTTTCATTCCTTCATATTACCTTGCTATGGCACTGGAGAGCCTATCGAAATCCTAGTGCCCGTCTATGGAGTGAGCTATAGATTGGTAGATTAATAAAGTGATGCCGAGTATATGTTTTCGTTAAGTGTAGTGAGGTGCCGAAGTTAAAGAGTTGTTACTTAGGCGCCGGGCATCAATATGTGATATTGATGTCTAGAGACTTGTCCAATTTCAGTGCATATACAATTTGGAGGATGTAGTGTTCAGCATGTACCGAAATAATTCTTACCTAGTTGTTATCTTATTCTGTTTTCTGTTATTCTATTCTAAATACGATAATAGAGCCCCCTTTAGCGACGACTTGAAACATGAAAGTTGCTTTGTATGACTAATGCTAGAGTCACTGAATGTTCCCAGAGGGCTGGAACTCCCAGGCTCGAGATGCCAAGATGACGGCTCAATCTTTTTTTTCTTTGCTGTGGTCACCATGAGCTTTTAGAAAACATGTTTTTACGTAAAAACAAACGGAAGAAGCTCTTTTTGTAAAAATTTATCTGAGATTAGTACGAAAATGACAGGCGCGTGATGTTTTCTAAAATATTTAGTTTATAAGATTTTGCGGCATAATAAACATTGTTTTTATACAACCATGTCTCACCGGTCGTTTCAGATAGCGCATCTTGACTTGAGCACGTCCTCACTTCGGTAGTAATTCGCGGCGTGTCCGCTTGGGAGTAGGGGGTTGGCTTTTCTGAAAACACTTCCACCGTATATGTTTCGGAGCCAAAATAGCCGATTGAAGCAAAAATAGAAGAGTCGTTGCGGACGCGCTATTGAATGTGATACTCCCGAACCAATACAAGCAACCGTGCAGTTCCCCGAGTGGTTGGTGGGGGAGAAATGGCGCCGTTGAGATAGCTATTAGTTCGGTTCTCGACTACAAATCGGAGCCACCTTTTCAGAAAGAAGCTCTACGGCAGTTTCCCAACTGAGTAGCTCTAGTAACGTTGGTCTCTGCGGACCCCATAGATATACCCCCTGCAGACTCAGTGGCTTCTATGCGGACTTCGTAGGGACTCAGCAGACCCTCGCATGGCTTCGCTGCAGACCCCATAAGGACCAAGTGTAGACTCGTATTGCTTCCCTGCGGACCCCGTAAGTACTCCCTGTAGACCTTGTATGGGTTCTCTGGAGGCACCCTATAGACACCATATGGATCCTGTGTAGAAACGCTATAGAATCCGTATGGGCTCTAAGGGTGTCTTATTATAGGTTGGGTATAGGATGACCTTACATCGTCACTTGAATAGGACGTCCATAGAGCATCTGTTGGCCAATATTCAATAGGGCGGCCATATGATGACTTCAGGAAGGCAACAGTAGTCGTGGTCTCCCTATAGGTTCCTTATGTCTTTTAAGGAAAATGCTTTATAAAACGTCCTCGGACTGTCCATACGTATTTTTGTAATGGCTAATAGTTTTAGAAGCGCAGGGGCTACTCCCGTGCACCTTCTTATATCTCCGTAGCCAGTGAGACTGCAGCATTTGCCAATTGGTACTCCAACGAACGGATCCGGATTGAAAACATTAATAGAGAAATACAATTCCTGCGTTTCGTAAGCTGCCAGGGTTTACAACAAAGAAGACTTTTATTAAACACTTTTAAATGAGTAAGAACGTTATGTGCAAAGTTTGTCACCATATATTCTTTTCTTTTCTTTTTTTTTGCTCACCTTTTGTTGTTGGTGAAAGATCAAAGATGAGAAGCGACGAGGATAGCTCTGGTACAACATCTTTATTGGCGTCGACTCCGTGGCTGCAGGATTCTCGCTGCCACGACACACATTTGGTAATAAATATGTACATGGGTGTATATATAAGGGCAACAAGTCTCTGCACATCAGCGGCGGGGACAGTCAAATATTTTGTGAGGTCGTTTATCAAGCCGCACTGGGTCAGGATCTACTCACTTTTTTTTCTCGTGGGTTCTCACTTTCACCGGTGTCTGTTTCACAGACCGAGCTATCACCACGCACCACGGGTCGTTACGAACACGACACATAGCCTCGGGAGTTCGGCGCAAGCCCATCTCAGCCGTCGTCCAACGTCGAACTATGTTTGCAAGTCGTGCACTCAAATACTGTCTCTCGCGCCCCATCTATTCCATTAAGAACGCTGCAGTCACACGTTCCAATTGGGTACAAAATAGACAGTCGTTGTCAAAACCGCGACGGCCATTTTTCATAAGGGACGTCGTGATACACTCTGACACACCTAAAACTCACCACGCCGTGGAAACTTAGACAGGCCCTAGAAGGTCCTCCTCAAGACTCATCTCCAATGTCCGGCACACTGCCAGCTGACACCATAACAGGCGCTTCGCTAGACGAGTCTCGACTGCTCTCAAGATTATTTTTAGGAATATAACAGCCGTTTCTTAAGCCCCTTTTTAAAGCATCCAATGGGTCACTGTTCCCGGTTGTTCCTGACTGGCTTCCAAAACCACAAAAAGAAAGGAAAGAACGGTTGTTCAGACTTCGGTCCCTTCGTAATTTCCTTCAGCGTAACCTTCGTCCGGAGAGTAGCGGGCTTCCGTCCCCGCCGGTAGGCAGGGGGCGCCACTGGCGGTGCCCTCTTCCAACACACAGGTTCGGTAGGTCTCCAAGGGCCAGCCGCTTCTGGAGCGTACGCGGCGCCAGGCTCACAAAGTCCGTACTGGCCGTAGCATGGATCGGCAGGGTTAGCGTACCCGTTGCCCATCGGACCGTAGACGTCAGGTCTGACGTAGAGTTGATCCCCCGCGCCCTTCCCGCTGACCAGATCGGGAGCAGTCTGCTCCGAACCAGGACCCTGCTCGTCCTGAGGCGAACGCTGCAGAGCGGCTAGCTGAGCCGCTTTGGTGCCACATGGCGTCGTCACTTCGACCAGGTCTGCTTTACGCGCGAGTTGCTTGATCATTCCGGGAAACTTTGAGCGGGACGCCACCAGTGCTCGTTGTCTGGCCACAAAGAAGCAGAGTACCATGGCCAGGACGACCAGGATCAGGAAACTGGCCAGAATGATGGCGACCTTGTGGGTTCGCGAGAGTCCCTGGGTCATCGGGAGTGCCTGGACCACCGTCAGGGTCGTGTTGGCCACCCGGAGCCCCGCACGGTTCTCGGCGATGCAGACGTAGACACCGTTGTCTTCGGGTCCGGCCCTGAAGACCGACAGCCAGCTGAGTTGGAAAGGACCGCTTTGTTCGCGTTGAATCTGGAAGCGGGTGGTGTCGAGTTCTGGACCGCTGTCAGCGCCACTGGTGTTCATGGCGCCGTAGCCCCAGTCCGCCGCTTCCCACCTGTACAAAGTACGTATATTTGTGATATCATTATGCTTGGTTTGTGCTGGGTGTCATGGCGCTGTAGCATAAATGTAACTCCACATATGCTTCGTTAATACAACAGGTGTGGACGTAATTACGTCATCCTAACTTATGAGGTTAACGAAAGGCGTACCTGTGTCCTGCTGATATTATAAGACCGAACATCATGCTAAAACTAGTATTTTCTCAGCGGCACATTGTCTTACACAAGAAAAATTCCATGTTGGCTCTGGACCCTTAGAAACATTATATTAAGCATTTACTTAGCTCGATCTATACTTCGTTTCACCTTAGGTCCGAGCGCGAACGATGTTATGAGCCGAAAAGCCAATCAACCAGCGCAAAAAGTGCAACGTTATTGCTTGCTCTCTGCGCTTGATAGGACTAGCCGGCGTAAAAATACGCACAGCGAACGGCGAACACCAGCTAGTCCTATCAACTGCAGAGAGCAGGCCATGACGGTGTGCCTCTTTCGCTGTTTGATTGACCCTTCGGCTCATAACATCGGCCGCGCTCAGACCTAAGCTGAAACGAAGTATAGTTACCCTCATAAATACGCTTGTGAAAGGACATACCGCTAGCTCATTTCGTTGTAAGAACACAGAACTGGGAAACTGCTATACAAGAACAAAGAATAGGAACTGAACGGGAATGTTATGATACGGTGACTGCACTGTGTTCATATTTGCACACTGCAGGACTCGTGGAATTACGTCATATTCCTTTTGTCTCGCCGATAAGAGCGGAACTCTTACAATCCCCGTTTTCGATGTTCCTTTAAAATACGCAGTTTTAATCTTAACTCTGGGGCTACGTAGAGCACGCTAAGAAACATCTGCACGTTCACTTTCCCGTAGAGAGCGGGGAAAGCCAATCACCGCAAAGGATAGACGGATCCCAAGCGAATGGAAAAGTTCAGATTAAAAATATTTCTGACAACAGTGCAATGCACGCAGGAATACAATGAGCAGGTAAAGCGTAATTCTCATCATCCTTGCGCCCATCACAATTTCAAATGTAGTCATATATAAGCTCCGTCATTCGCGGGCCCCCTTCTATTGATCGAAGCCATTAACTGCATTTGTGTTCTGCAAAAAACAAAGGACTCGCACATATATTTAAGAGTCTAGAGTCATCAAAGCAAGCGTACATAAGAACTCCGCGCGAAAAACTCACCTGATGTTTGCTGGCGGATCTGCCCTGACCCTGCAGACGAGTGTGGCATTTCTGCCCTCTTGCACACTAACCAGCGAGTCCGCGTGCACCTGCGGCGGACACGCGAACTGGTCCAGCGACAACACATCCCAGGACGCAGACTCGAGCCTCGGCGGCCCGGCACACTTTGGCGGCACACTGAGCGGAATGTTCCGAGCGTTCATCCACCGCCGAAGACTGCTGGAGTCGACAGTCGCACTGCCACTGGTTTCCGTGAAGGTAGAGGGTAGACAGCCTTGGCAACACGGACACCGCCTGTGCGGGAAGCGTGGCGAGCCGGTTGCCATCGAGCAAGAGGAACTCGAGGGCCGGGAGGCCATCCAGGGCTCCCAGGTCCACGGACCTCAGCTGGCACCGGGACAGGTGGAGGTAGTTGAGATGGCTCAGACCGGCGAAGCTGCCGTTCTCCAGCTGGGCGATCGGGTTCCCGCTGAGCTGGAGACGACGCAAGTGCGGCACGCTCACGAGGGCCGAACTTGGCACCGCCGTGAGCAGGTTCCAACTCAGGTCGAGTTCCACGAGGTTGGTGAGCTGCTGAAACGCATCGCTGGCGACGCGCCCGAGTCGACACTGCGCGAGGAACACGCGCTGGAGGTTCACCAGGCCGCGTTCCTGGAACGTCCGTCCGGGAAGCGAGTGGAAGTTGTTTCTCTCCAAGTGGATGACCTGCAATCCTGGTGGGAGCCCCGCCGGCACAGAGAACAGTCCCTGGCTCATGCACTCGGCAGTGTGCTTGCCGTTCTTCCACTTGCACGAGCAGGCGTTGGGGCAATGTCCCGAGCTGGACGGAGCGGAGGAAGAAGAGGATGGAGACGACCCGGAGCTCGAAGTCGACTCAAGAGCAGACGACGATGGGACCTCGGTCGCCTGCAGCAGGCAGCAGAGGAAGAACCACCACTGGGGAGTCATCCTCGAAAATGTCACGTGTGGCCTGTCCTCCCCGGGACGGTTGCGGACATCACGACGGCCGGCCTGCAAATATCAAGAAAAAAACAAGAAAATACTGTTGTCAGCACAATTAGGTTCTAAGCACCGGTGTTTTATTTATTTATTTATTTTGAATGCACTCAAGGCCCATGGGGCATTACAGAGGTGGTGGGTAGATGGAGTAAATACATCAACAGTGGTACAATATGCAGTAAAAATGCAAACATTAAACAAGTGCAGGATTAGAAAGATATTCACTTATGGCGTATTTAACTCATGACGAATCTTCAATGTAGTCAATGGAAGGGGAAGCTGGTTCCACTCTGACCTGGTCTTGGGGATGAAAGAATAAAAAAAAACGTATTTGTGCTGCAGTAAGGAATGGCAGCCTTGAACTGGTAATCCATGCGGGATGAGAGGTATGAAAGGAAGGCTGCAAAATAAGTTACTGTTTCAAAGATGGGATGTAAAAGAAAATTTTATGAAAGAGAGAGAGAGAGAGAGACGCAAAATGTTTCTTCGAATCAATAGATCAGGAAGTCCGAGATTATATATCATTAACAAAATGCTAGCAAGACGAAAATAGTGAAATAAAATAAAGCGCGCTGATCGATTATGGACAGATTCAATCGCATCAATGAGAGTACGCTGAGCAGGGTCCCATATACTTGACGCGTATCCTAGCTTTGGGCGGATGAGTGTCCGATATAAAAGTAGCTTGAGAGAGGAGGGGACTTGGGCAAAATTACGACGCAAGTAGCCGAGGGTGCGATCTGCATTGTTAATGACATAGTTGACGTGGGTATTTCATGAGAAATTATTAGTTATGTGAACTCCTAAGTACTTGTATGATGTAACATGCTCTAATGAGGTGCCATTCATTTTGTAGTCGCAGGTTTGAGAGGGATTAGAGAGGCGTTAGGTAGTCATGCTCTTGTATTTACTTATGTTTAAGGCCATCAGCCATTTGTTACACCTATTAGTAATGTTGTCAAGGTCAGATTGAAGGAGATAATTATCATATTGGTTGATTATTTCGCGTTTAAGAGCACAGCTTTATCGAAGACTGAATGCAGTCGGGAAGATAATTAATATATATTAAAAACAATAAGGGACCCAAAACAGAACCTTGAGTGACGCCAGATTTTACGCCAGAATAAGATGAGTCACAGTTGTTGGCCGTTACAAATTGGGTGCGGTTTGCTAAAAACTATTCAAGTCATTTTAGGATATTAGGGTCAATATTTAGGGTGCTGATTTTAGAAGTAATAAATGATGGGTACCTTATCGAATGCCTTTGCGAAGTCAAGGAAGACGCAGTCAAATGATAATCCACAATCTAGGCCTGAGGTTATGTTATGGGCAAAACAGAGTAGTTGCGATTCACAAGCGTAATGCTTACGAAAACCATGCTGAAATGGGCTGAACAATGAGTTCGATTCGAGAAATGACACCATGTTCGAATATATTACATGCACTAGAAGTTTACAACGGATGCTCATTAGCGAAATAATTCTGCGCTTAAAAGGAAACTGTGCGTTACCAGATTTATGCAGAAAAACCACCTTCCCGACCTTCCAATCCTGCGGTACCAGAGAACACTGAATAAGCTGCCTAAATATTTGCGACAAAAATATAGACGAGTAAGCCCAGGAAATCTTAAGAACTTCAAATTAATTCCATCAGCGCCACATAAAAGGAAAGTTTCAGATTCTGAATTAGATGCCTAATTTCTAAAAAATCAATAACGATGGGTCCATTGGGAAACAATGGCGAGAAGACACTTGAGGCACAATAGTAGAAGAAGGATCAGAAAATTATTTTCGAAAGGCGTTGTTTAACGTTGAGCAACATTCTCCAGTGCGGACGACCTGAAAATTCGAATCTACAAGACATATAGCGTTTTTCAGTGTAGGTTTTATAATCTTCCAAAACTGCGAAGGATTTCAAGAAAGAGTCAAGCGGAGGGTATTGCTAAAGAAAGTGCGCTTCGCCTCTTTGATAGCATTGTGATAAGCGCACGGACTGTCTTGATATGCGCACCAACGTATAGGATTTTTTGTGCGTTTCGCCAAGCGAAAGAGCCGTATGTTTGTATTTTTAGTAACCTATTTAGGGCGGTGGTAAACCAAGGTGAACGTTGTTTATCGGAGATGATACGAAGTGGTATATATTTATGAATTAACGACATGACTTTTTCTCTCAATAAATTCCAATTGCATTCTACAATGCGTTCAAAAACACCCGGAATATATACATCGACGAATAGCTCAAGCCCGGTATTAGTTTGTGAATAATCTCCTCGTTTGTAGTCTCAAAGTGTGAACAACAATATGACGATTACGTGTGAACGCTCGTTCAGAATGGGTTATGTTTCCGCTATCGACCGCAGCAATAACCATACAGTCCTGGCAGAATAGCAGGATTTACCGGAGCTATAGTTTCATCTCTCGATATTGAATGCAGAGGCCAAGTTAAATAAAAAGTAAAGAAAATAAGAAAAGATGTTCAACACTGAAGAATTTTGAGATGGCCTGTTTCTTCACTTAGTTGCACCTCGGTCTCAGACATCGATCTTGAAAGTACACTTGGTCTTGAAAGTTATGCAACTACTTGTTGATACACTTTAATAGTCAACTTTACATTACCGCACTCACTGGTCTTCCTTTTTCTTCTCATTCCTTTAATCACAGCGCGGGGTGAAGAGATAGTGAAGGTATGCATCACTGACAGTGTAAGAAACGCAAAGTCCAGAGCATGTTATTACTACTCAGCAGCCAATGAGATTACGTTATTCCTTGATAAAAACACCCAAGAACGATGCAAAGGAGCTTTAGAATAATAAGTCACGCCCTGTGTTTGTTAGGGTGTCACCGACTATAGTTAGTTGAAACATGAGAGCATGAAAGAAAGGCTGCAGCCACATTTGCCCGGGAAAAAATGGGTCACTAGGCCACGCACTAGGAACGCACCATACTTATGTCGTCATGGAAAGAGAGAAACATTCATCAGCACCCTTGCATTTCCAAGTAACACACAACGAAAAAACTGCGCTTAATGCGAAGTGCACCTCCGCTCATCAAAACTTAAATGGCACCATCGCTTTTTTTTTGCATTTTTTAGGTTTTTTTGGGGTTCGTCAGATTATAGTCCTAATTGACAGTCTCGTTGACGAGAATAATCATACCCCTCATACTCGCAAACCCCGCTTTACAATAACTAGAGCGGAAGCCCCCAACTTCCACATTAAAGTCAGCTTTGAACGGCATCTCCTCGCGGCCTCCGAGCACGGCCGTCGTCCCCTCAAACACCCAACCGAACCCACGCCTCAAATTAACTGCGGCGACGTTGGTAGACGTGCTAGCGGTCAACCGGATCGCATAACGCACAACACACATACACACACGCGCGCACACACACGCACAGAGAGACGCACGCATTGATACACACAGACGCGCACACTCAAGCGCGCACGCACACACACAGACACGCACGCACACGCATACATATTTCCATACGAATACACGCCCGCAGACACACGCACACACACACGGAAACCCCAGGCTCGCGGTCATTCGGCTAAGCACCGGGTAAAGCGAGGCTATCGGAAACGCCCCTTGGCATAACGAAACTCATCGAGCGCGAGGCTGGAGTGACTTTGGGGTCCGATGCCGTCGAAGAAGGGAGGGGAAGCCGTGGTCGACCACCGAACTGGCTGCCCACCGAGCCGCAGCCCCAAACCATCCGCCCCTCCCCCCACTCCCCCCACGGCTCTGCCGATAAGGACAGTCTCCTGACGAACACTGTAATTAAGCGGGAGAATGGCGACACCGCGAACCACCTCTCCTCCCCCCCCCCCCCACCGACTTGTCCCCGTGGCTTCGAAAGTCTCACACCCTGCGTGCGGACCGCGGGAAGGGGGGGGGGGGAAGTAGAGCCGGCGGCTTGTCCCCAAATTGGGCGAGATAAGGGTTTTTGAATCTAGGCAGTAAAACGGTGGGGTCATAAGCGAGAACAACGCCGCCTGGTGGGGCTGGTAAGCCGTGGCCTTTCTAGGGTCGTGCGGAGTTGGAAAAGGATAATGGAGTAAAGTTTTGTCCTTTTTTTTTCTTTTGGGAAAGACACGATGATAGCTAAAATTACAAATTACCATCGCTAAAGGCATACAATGCGTGCAATGCAGTATTTAAGAAGAGATTGTTTAGTCTTGTTCAGAATACATGAAACAGTCGTTGCGAAAGTGAAGAGCACATTGTTTATTAGTTTCTCCGCTAAGTTTAGCGAGGAAATATACGTGACATGATCTGACGTCACGTGGCGTCAGGCCATGTGACATCACGATATCACGTGATATCAACATGGTGACCCTATGTCGCGTGACCACGTCGCATGACGACTGGTCCCGAGCCAGGATCATTTCGCACCCTGAGAAGGGTTGTTGATGGCAGACGATAAGTTCCTTTCCTCACCGCTCGTGCTCATGATGTCATCTGAAGGCATCCTGTAGGATGGGTCACTTTTCATCAACTTACGCGTTCTTCAAAAAGAAAATATTCTAAACTACGCAGATGAATGAACCGCACTTGATGGAATGGGACAAAGGTTACGCTTGAGACCTATGCCTATCAATGTTCTTCTGTCCCTCCTTTTTTATCTTCAAGTTTCCTTCCCAGACTCGGGGTTTCAACATCATGACTAAGGTTAGGAAGCCGCCGAAGGACAAAATCTTTGGCGGTGCCTGGATTCCAGCTGCTGGTGCCCCGATATCCGGTCGGGTAACAGTGGTGTAGTGATTGGTATAACCGACCGGAAAAAAGGGAGATCCGGAGCTCAAATCCCGGCTCCGCCAAGTATTTTGTCTTTCGGTGGCTTCGCAACCCTCGTTCCATTCGATAAATTACAGTTCAGTCATCTTTATACTTTCGAATGATATCTCCTATAGGAAGTATTCACAAGTTATCAGCAGCAGGTACGGATAAAGCCATTTATAGTCTGCCACGAACGTGAGGTTTGACGATGCGAAAGGCTGTCAGCATGCGCTTAACCGCATACGACACAACTATTGCTGCCACTGAATACTCCCTATAGCGGTCTGTACGCGTGAGCGTCTTCCGACCTTCGCTTAGACCCGAGTTAAGATGGCCTGTCTTGAGGGGCCGAAGGAAAGCGGGAGAACTAAAGGGAAGGAAGCGGAACGACGAAGAGAGCTGTGATCGATGGGAGCACCGCCGGGGGTGGCAGTGTCCACCCCAACAATGCTCCCTTTGACACTCATAAATATTGTTAGCGCGTACGGCCGGCTGCGAAGCAAGCCAGGCACGATCCACCCGGTTCCCCTCCTCCCCTCGGTAGACGTCGCTCGGACAGCAGCGGTGCCCGGAGAAACCGCGTTCTAGGGGGCGCTCGACAACAAACCTCCGGATTTTCGAGGAACAAAAGGGCTGACCAACTCTGGCAGCTTAAGAAACACGTGACTTCTTGCGTTCGCGCTTCTTGTTTTGTGGTTCGTTACTCGGCGTTCTTATTGACTAATGGAACATAGTCCTATCGACTCCGCAGCGACAATAAGCTTCTTGGGACTCGCCATACTCTGCGTTTCGAAAGTTTGTCGGTGACTATCAATGCGGGGCTCAAGTTCGTCTGCTTCTTGCTCAGGGGTTGCGACGATGTCGGAACGCCGAGCTCTTATTGGCTGATTGAATAAAATATTGGATAGAGTTCAAGGCATCTAGCTTTGAGGTCTACCCACTATCCTTCCAGTCAAAGCCAATCAGAACTCGGCGTTATTCTGACGTCACCGCAACCCTTGTGCAAGAGGCAGAACGAACTTGCTCTACGTATTCGAGAAAAGGAATCGCGTCCGCTCTCCTACCCAGTCGGTCGTCGGTGGCTGACATCGCGGGTTGGTTTTCGTGAGCCCGAGTTAAGTGGTTTTCGAACGCCGCCATGACGTGGACTGTTACGACTTGGGTGAGGTCCAATGTTAACCTGTTGTCTAACCTGATTTTTGTTTTTGGTTTTTTTTACAGAAAACGTTTTGACGTGGTTTTTCACGAGAAGAGTGTGGCCTTACGGAAACGTTCGCGCAAGTCCTACATTTAGCGGGACGTGACATCGCCCGCTAAATTGAGCCCATATAATTGATATCAAACAGGGATTCTTAATTAGAAGTGGAAAGACACACGCGTCATTCTGCTGCCCGTTCTGAAGCTCCGGACTTTACCCGCAGGATTAAGATATACACTTTTTTTCTTCAGAAGGTTAGAAACTAGCGCCACTTTGGTGATGCGATATGATGCATACATTGGCTTCCACAAAAGCGCGTGGATGATAAGGTCGAGAGCGCAGTAGCTATGACCTTCCATCACCGTTACATTCAATATCAGATCTGATGCTTTTGTCAGACAATAGATCGCTTCTTACGCAGCTTGCGTCAGAGATCACATCTGAATAAACCTTGACTTTAGGGTGGCGTAAATCTTTTACAACTTGCCTAAGATGCTTAATTATAAGAACAAGGACACAGGGAAAGGTGTAAGAATATTTTCCGCCGAATAACCGGTCAAAGAAAAGAGCTCGAAAAATAAGCAACTCCTATAGTACTCAACATGCGAGGAAGCAAAATCTTCACCATGGGGCAAATATACTTTACGAAACTTTTACTTTGACGAAGGTCAGGGTCGGAATAAAATAAAGACGTCTCTTGTCGTATCGAGCACGCCGGTCATTGCTCAAGCAACCATATGAATTAACTTTGAGCGGAAAACTGGCAAAAAGCACGAGGCAAAGCCAGGCCTTTACACCGAGAGAAGCTGGAGCGCTTGATCTTTCTCGTCAAAACAATAAGAACCTATTGGGTAGTATGGGGATTGGTGGCCGAGTGGGCTAGCGCAGACCAGCTCGGAGCACATGGAGCGAAAGCTCGCGCTACAGCACCCAAGAATCCTGGGCTCAATCCCTACTCTAGCTGGTTTAGATTTGGACGAGCGTCATACCGGCATGCGGTTGTGTATCACTACTGCGTGATGCACGTTAAAGCTCCTAGGTTAGCAGTTCCACTGTACTGGCTAAATTTCTCATCTACAGCTCAGACACTAGACGCCCGTTGGGGCTGGCTAATTTTCGACTGTATAAACACACACAAACAACATTATTATTGGGTAGTAAAGTGAACGGAGATTCAATCGCTTGGCAAAAGCCGGCGTTTATGAAGGCACTGGTGTCACTATAGTCACTGAAGGGCTGGGCAGTATCACGATACAAATGTAGCGCGATGGTATCTTAGAGATATTTTCGAGTATCGGCATCTCCGTATAAAGATAAATTTCAAGATATGCATTTGTAATACATTTGCGATATATCGCGTGTATCGCAATACTCTTCCTGACTCGGGTATCTGCTATATGTGTTGTCGAAAATGAACTGTCACTTTTTAGGATAAACTGAAAACCACCTTCATGGTGTAAGGGAGACCCAGACTTTGAATTATGGACCCGGCGCACAACCCGCTCTAAAGGGAAGAGCCCGGTTACCGTGCATATCAGTCGCAAAGATGTAAAAAAAAGAAAGCCCCCTCAAAAGAAAATGGTAGTTTGAAGAACGTCACTTGTAAGAATAGCAGGATATATGCTCCTTCCAGAAAGCTTTCTATCCTTCCGCTTTGGCAAAGCGAATGTTGTCAAAGAGGCGAATTGGAGAGGAGGAAAAAATCTGTCATGAACAGTAGACAACTTTAGTAGGGGCTTATGAGCATGGAACCTGTCCAGGTCCCGTGCAGAATAGGTCCGTCTTCGTTGTCCTATCTCCCTGTCCTGGGTCACTCTTCACGACTAAAAATGTTTATTTTGAGCATACATTTTTTTAAAGCGTGGCGAGAAGTCAGATTTCTAAAGACAACAATTGTTTTGTTTTTTACGAGCATTTGAGATTGCAGCTATCAATAGATGACGAGTTCTAGGCAAGAGGAGGTGCATGAACTGACTCAAAAAAAGGAACGCAAACACTACCATTTGCACTCGTCACAAACTGTAACGTCAAAACCTACCCTGCTTCGGGGGAAAATGTGTTCCTTTATGTATCTCTGTCTATATTCCGAAATACCTACTTGCCGTTTTTGCAGAAGTTTCTAAGTGGTAGCCCGTTATATAAAAGATAAATGCATCTTGGCGTCAGCACCTTAGCTTTAAAATACATAAATCTCAGTATTTGTATTGCGGAATACGTGTTAGGAGTATCTCTGCCCAACCCTGGAACGGCAGGGCATCTTTTTCAAAGGCCCATCCTCCAAGAGGGTGTCGTCGCTTTTCGCGGTGCTTTAGCTACGCTTGAACACTCGACGCTGACAAGACGCCGAAGCCCTATCGAGTGTAGAAAGGTCGTGCTGGAGCCGTGACTGCTGAAGGACCTCCCTGCCGCTCTCATCATGTCAGGGACTATAGATGTTGGAGTGCCTCTAAACGAAGCGCCGACAGGTCAAAGAAAATCCCCGTTCTAGGTAGAGTTAAATTTAGGCACCGGGCAGCGTTAGGTGATTTCAGTACAATCGTATTAATTTTGTTTCTTCCAAAATGCGCAAAAGATCTTTCTCCCTTTTTCTTCTTTTCTCGCGGATGGACACCGGCACAATCATCGCTCAATCGTCTATTCACGGGAAGAAGTTTGGGTATCGCCGCCTGGTGGAGTTTTTTTTCACAACCCAAAGTGAGGATACTTAAAGTTTCTTTGCTGGTGCAAGCACGTGCAATGCCAAGCTTCTATGCACTGTGAGAGTTAGAACATAGCTGCGTGGATAGCACGTGCACTCCCCAGAGTGAGGAAGACAGAAGCGGCCCTAGCGAGCTTCTCAGCGCGAATAGTTGACCTTTCTCAGTAGTGAGTGCGCCATCACTCTCTGACACCTGAAGCCCCTACTCACCACTTGCTATCAAGTTGGATCTGATAGCAAGGTTCAATCCGCCGCCTCTTTTTTCCTTCTACCTTCTTTTTATGTTTATAAGTTGTCAGAATAAAAGAAGCTGATTTGTGACTGCAGAAAAAATAATAAATATATATATGTAAAGAAATATTTTGGCATTTACGGTTCCAAAACCTGAGCCGAACCAAGTGCCATAGCCACCACCCCGTAACAGCGCCGAAGAAGAATCAAACACGAAGGGAGCAAAAGGGAAAGTTGGAGGTAGGGGAGGGAGAGAGCCTAATAAGTTGGAGCCGTCGGCGAGCCGTCGCTCCTCAGACTAGGCAAGTGCATTAAACTCAGACTGCCTGGTCAGCCAAGCGCAAAGCACTCGAATGGGCGACGACAGACCCCCGCCTCCCTCGGCCTCCTCCACTACCGAGAGCTCTGCTTCGCCACGAACGATTCTTTTATGTTCCCTACCTCCCACTTCCACCGACCCCCCACTTCTGCTCCGCTTGAGCGAACTTTCACTCGGCCGGCGACGACTAACAACAGCGGCAGGCACACAAGTACGATTGCTTCGCAGCGCAATGGAGGGGCTGGAAGGGGAGAAAAAGGGCCACAAAAGAAGAGAGCGCACTTCGATTCGCTTCGATTGGGTGGCCGTCGACACGTGACGTTGGTCTCGGGCAGTGAGTCTGTCTGGCGTGGGACGCTGATAGATGTAAGCTTCGGGCGCACTGCTAGTATATCATCCAAAATACAGTTTGCAGAAACTAGAAAGTTTTAGGGAACTATTTTTGCACATCCTATACGGTACGATGAAGCGTCCGGTACGAACTGCGCATGTGCTACCGCAGAAGACTCGCACATGCGCAGTTGGTACCGGAGGGCCTATCGTACAGGATTGGACGTGCAAAAACGGTTCCTTCAAACTAGAGAGTTTTAGGGAGCCGGAATAAAACACGGTTGATGGACCAAACGATCGGTACCCCGGATAGGGATCTCGAACCGATCGTTTTTCCTGAAACGGCTTTTAGAGAACCGCGTTTGCAGACGACCGGCGCAGGTCGCGCCCCCTTTTAACGGATATGGGGGGATGAGTGTTTGGTAATTTCACAGAACTAAAGGAAAAACGTTTCCTTCAGTTTTGGTTAATCATTTTTTGTCTGGTTTTGTTAGAATGGGAGCGCTAAATGTGGCGGCGGCGTCTCCACCCTGACAGAACAGTTCGTCTGGTAAAGAAGCAGACGATCTTCGCGGCAATCGTAGTGCTATAATGTTTTGACGATGAGTCCGAATGAGCTTTATTTGGCGAGTAAAACTTCGAAAAAGTCATTTTGTTCAATTTGGCTACTTCAAAAAGGACGAGATCGTTGACGGCTTGACTAGGGACGTTCGATTTTTCGTTGAAGGATGAACTGGATGTACTGTACAACGACAACTTCGCTTCCAGTAAGCCGGCGTAGCTCATACGGGGCTTGAACCCGTGTCGTCGGCGTCTTCATGAAAATGAGCAACCGACGCTTGAACCAACGCCACATCCCCACAAACTAAGACAAACGAACAATCTGACTCTAAAAAAGCGTTGGTGTCTTTTTCGCATTTCGCTTGTTTTTTGTTTGATTTGTCGCGATTTCGAATTGGTTCTCTCACCGCCACCATGACTTTTTGTCCAGACAAAGCCACGAATGGTTTTATTGACGTTTAAAGATTCGGCATGCTTCTTCCCACAGCGAAACAGTCGTTCTATAAAGCAGTCAAGACGCTTCTGATGTCAGTCGCTTTACCACACGATCACAGCTTACGGTTCGGACACTGGACTACGGTGAGGCAGCAGTGACCTCGCGCATGCTCAGTCCATACGGGAGGACCCATCGTATCCTATCGTTTAGGCAAAGGCTGTTTCCTAAAACATACTAACGCCCCTACTGGCATCGTGCCCTTGCGTCCGTTCTCACTGCTTTTTATGTCTGGCACTTCCGATGCTCAAAAACAGAGTCGTTAAACAATAAAGACGAAATACGTGCACAGGTGATGCTGACCGCGTTGGCCATCCGGGACGGCGTCTTTGAAAAATGTAGACAGTGAAATGCAAGCAAGGGGGAGAGGCTTCGTCCATGGAAAGAGGCTGACTTGAAAAAGGTTAATTATGTTATAATGTTTTCAGCAAAGATTATGCATTTTTAAGATGTAGGAGTAGTGCGACTGTAACTGAATAGTTATTAATAAGAAAGAAAGAAAAGAAGCACACTCTTTTGAGGTTGAGGTCGCCCCAACAACAATGGCAACATGCACGCGCTCACCACCACCAATCATATTCTCTTTTTTTATATAAAAATCTATACATTATTATCTTCCTCGCGCGTTATTAATACTATCCCCCTCACGGCTGACAAATGATTGTTTGGAAGTAATACCGCGCAGATGTCATAACTCTGGACGCTCCCGGCTCGCTCCAAGCTCCAAATGACGGCAAACGTTTCCTTTATAATGCCGGGTGCTCCGAAAACCACGGAGTGACTCTACTCAAAGGCATTCATTAAACTCATGAACACCGAGCGACCACCGCAAGGGCTTAGACGCTCGCACACATTCTCGCAATCCGACGTCCACAACATGGCGTAACACCCCCAACACCGACCGACAAACACCACCGGACGTTGGTTAAACGCTCATTGCGCGAGCGGCGCCACCAACTGTGGCAATCTTTTCGCGTGCCAGCGGGAACTGCAAATACGCCGGGCAAATGATGAGGCCTGTCGGCAAACGAGCCAGCTTGTTTCTCGCCGTCGTCCCTCGGCGGCGTACCGCGGCTAACTGGCCAACTACGTGCTAACCCTTACTCTCTATCTCTCTTTCTCTCTCTCTGTATCGCTCTACGTGCGTCCAGGCCACAAGAAACAGGGGAGACGTTCATTAACGACTGCCTGCAACCGAGCATCGATTGCGTGAGCCCCTAACTCGATTTGGTCCTCCCCGATTATTGACGCGATGCCCTTGGTGCCTCCGTCCTTTCGGTTGAAGCTTTGCGTGCACAGACGATGTCTGTACGCTCGAACCTATTCGTACATTTGATGTTTTCGTCGCTAGTTCATTAATAAATATCCACAGTGTATGCCGAATAACCACGCTGTTTCTTTGCATGACCGCGTTATCACACTTCCGTATAAAATTTAAAAAAAGCGGTGTGAAACATCGGCTCAATAAAGATATCATCAAATTTTCAAAACCTCCCTATGCAAATTATAAACCCGACAAAACGCTTCACAAATAAATAATAGATGTCTCAGGGGAGCCACACACGTCGCTTGTCACATTTGCATTAAAACTCAAGATATATAAAAGTTTCCTATGACCTACTTCTTTGTCAAAATGGCCACCTTCAAATCCCGTATTTAAAGATCACGATCCGCGAACCATCTCTTTTTTTTTCAATAAAATAAACACACGCTATACTTCGTTTCATATCTCCGATGCGAGCGTAGCAGTAGACAAACAAGGGAGGTCCAAGGTTTCAGCGTCCTTGTCGAGCACGGTATAAACGAAACAACTCCTTTATAACATTTCAAACGACAAAGAAGAAACGGGCGAGCCAACACCACCCAGAAGAAGGGGCCTGCGCGTGACGCCATCGTCAGAGGACCCGCCACAAGCGGCAAACAGGATGAAGCCTAACCAGATTCGCCATAAAGCGACGCACGCGTCCGTAGGGGCGTCTCTGCGTCCTGGCGTCGGGCTTCTTGTGCATGCTTTGTCCTCTAGGTGGTAGGGGGCTAGCTCACGTGCTGTCAACAGTGTGACAACCTAAAAGCCACGGGAACAAAGCGAACAAAAAAGTAGCCATGACACCCGCATTCGCATCTAAAGCCCAACGACAACAAACACGAAACAATGGCTTCTCAAAATGGCCGTCGTACCTAAACTCGAAGGCTCCAAAACCGAGCGGAGCAACGAGCGCCGAAGACGCGATCGATGGAAATCGACGTCCGGACCCGCTCGAAGTCGCCCAGGGCTCGAACCTGCCGGCCAAGAAGGTTCGCGGCTCGAGCCGGGGGTCGTCCTCTTCTCATCGGCCCAATCTGGCATCGAGCGAACTCTCTGACCTCCCGAGGTTGCGCGTCCAGCGCGAAAACACTCGTATATAATTCACCAGTTCGTCACATCGATAGTGTATGCGTGAAAAATGTAGGAAGTGGATGAATTCGTTTTTATTTTGGCGACAAACGGTCGCGATGCTCTTGATGGGTCCACGAGCAACAAGTTAGGCGCTGAAAGCGTAGCGTATCGGTTCGTTCCACCACCCCTTTAAAGAAGCCGTGCTGCGATATTGAATAGATAAGACCCATCTAAAAAACAAAGTGTCTTTGACACTTTTGTTTACATATATGACACACCTAAACTTCAATTCGACGTACACAGCACTGACGTTGAACCGACGGTACAAACTTTCACGAACGGCTTGATAGCCGTTCGTGAAGAACTTATTAAAATAGCTAATGCAGGTATAACTCACTGCAAAAAAAATTAATCGTGGTTTTTTTGCCATTACTGCAAAACCTCAATAATTTTCTTTTGTAGTCTTTGATAAGTACTTTAGCTGTGTAATACGCTTATCGACCGACACACTGTTAACAAACAAACCCGCGTTTGCCCCCGGGTGAGAACACTGCGCGCGCGCAGGAACCAGATTCGCCCGAGGCGAAGGATCTGCGCATGCGCAGCGCCTACAGCAGCGCCACCGCATCGGGCTGACGTCAGAAAGTTCAGCTTGTCTTTTCTCACCGTCATCAAGCCTCTCGTAAAATCTGGTGCCGTCAGTTCGACGTTATCGCGCTGTACCTTGAACCGAAGTTTTGGGGTGTCATATATGTAACAAGAAATGTAAAAGCTGCACCTTTTTAATGCCCAAGCATTAACTGTCCCGCATGGAGCGAGCTGGCGTCATCAGTTTGAAGCGCTGAAACGGCACAGTTTCCGCGATCGCCTTCGGTTTCATTGGCTGGCGCTCGTCGACGGGCTCGATTGGCCGCTGCGCTCGTCAGTTTCCACGACCGCTCACCCCATGGCGCTGCGTGTCCAGCGGCGCGGAGCGATCAAGGTCACCAGGGAACACGCGCGCCGACCGGCGGCGAAAAGTACGCAGAAGACGTAAATGGGGCGGCCGAGCGGCTTACATGCTCGCATTCACAACTAATAAGAACTGCTGGTGTACCTTGAGGCTTTTTTTCAGAGTGGATCTTTCTCACTTTCCGCAAGCTTGCTGGCGCTAGTTGGGACCCAAGTATAATCGCACGCCCAACGGTACTGACAGAAGTAGCTTTTGTCGCCGCGAAATTTGAACGATGAAAGAGGACATTTTCTTGAACGATGAAAGAGGACATTTTCTTGAGAAGTCTCCCTTTCATAAGCTTGTGGACAAAGCTGTGGAAGTGGCGTTGACGGCGTTGACAACAGTGCGATCCCCACGATTTTGTCATCCAAGCCGCGATCGCCGCAGTGACAATATTGAAATGGAGGCATGCAGTGGGCGCGAGCTGCGTTTGTAAGCATTCGATTTGGACTCGTGTCATTTCGAATGCCTCGACATCCGTTGGGTTAATGGCTCCTGCTCAATGGCTGCGATGACGCGAAACGACGAGACTATAGCACATTGTAGGCAACTCGCTCGCGCCTTCGGCTTTGCCAACACCAGCGCGCGTAGGCCGCAACTGGCGCCAGATCTCGACGCGGTCGCTTGTTTCTCGCTGCTTTAGGGTGCCTTCTCACTTGTGCGCTTTGCTTAGGGATTGGAGACATCTGGCACATTTCGTCCCACAGGTACTGACTGCGCGATTTTTTGTTTCAGAAGCGCCAACGTGAAAGGGCGTGTCTCTGCACGCGTTTGTGGCGCTGACTGTGCTTAGAGTCACTACATCGCGGCTACGCTTTCAGGTGCACCGCATTCAACTTGCATTCTTTGCAATTTTGCCGACAATGCTAGTCTCTCAGACTCAACTATATTCTGGTTCCGCTACGGCGCCATTGGGACAGCGGCAGTCGCGTTGAGTCGCTATCATCATCATCTTGATTTTCCAACGCCACCGTCTTGGGTCCCGCTATCCCCTGCCTGCTGCTGTTTGGTGTTTACTGCCCGTCCACGCTGAAGTCCGTCGCTGAGCACGCGTTTTCCGTGTTACGTCTGAGATACCAGACAACACGACTTTGATTCGCTGCCACAGCTGCGGCCGCGGCAGCTGGCGCGGGCGACGGCTACGGCTCGGCTTGGCTGCAGCCACAGTCACTCCTCCATCTGCGCGCGGACCCAAAGATGGCGGCGCCCTGTACGCGCTTCAGACGCGAGGTTTGGGAGTTCCGGTACTCTGAAAGCGTAGCTTTGTTTGGTGATTCTAACAGTGCTAATGGCGACATTTTGTTTTCACGTCAATTTCTTTGTATTTTTCCCCGTGAGGCTCGTGCTGTCGACATCGGGTACTTGCGAAGAATTGGCATCACCCTTATGACAGGAGAGCATTGAGGCACCCCTACACGCAGCCGGGTGAGAGAGCAAACGCTGCTTGTTTTCTTGATTTTTTCCTGCAGCTGCCAAAGTGTGGAGGGCTGTAGCCTTTTGTTCCGTGGGTTATTAATGTCAAAAAATATTTCTGGGGCAGTTTTTACGGGAGGTACAAAAATTGCTGCCATCACCCGGATTTCAGGATGACGTGGCAAGGCTACATTAATCTTCGCGTTAATAGCTACGTAATTCGTTCTTAAAACCCCCGTCGTGGTGCCTAGGAAATAAGGAAGAGTGTTCGCGATGATTTTCTTATTTTCTTAAAGCACTATTCGAACTAAAAAAACACACCATAAGAGACTGCGAAAAAAAGATTACCTTTGCCCTGCCTTATTGGTCAGCACGGAGTGTTGTTTGTCGTGGAAAAAGGTACGTGTCATTACTAACGGGAGTGGGACGTGGGTGAAATAAACACCTATGCCAAATGCCGTGGAGAGCCAATACTGGCAACTCCCGCGGAAAACGGGCGAAAAGTGATCGCAGCGCCCTGGCGAGCTCGGAGTCTCCGCTAGCAGACGAATTCTCCAAAATGCATTGGTTTTGCCTATCTCTGCGCGAGGTGACCAACAAAAAAGATTCTCACTGACATTCGCTGCTTTGAGGAAGTCAGAAAAATGGGTGCAAGCTCGCACTGGTGAGAAGAACATTTTCTTCGCGTGGGAAAGATATTACGGCCTTGGGGTGCAATTTTGGAAGTTCTCCCCGAAGAAAACATTCTGTCACAACTTATGTAAGCCAGGTAAAACACAGACTGTAATGCCTTCGCGCTGTTTCGTGAAAAAGGGCAATGTACAAACATTTCCAGAGCATAGCTTCGTTTCAACTTTATTGTTCTTATCAGTCAATTTCTTTGTTGTTGCAATTCCCATTTCTCATGGATGTCTTGCGCACAACCGTTTTCGTCGAATAGGCGAGCTGGACATTAATCCCACGTTAAGATCGTCATCCGGATGAAAAAAGCAAAAGTCAGAGATTTACGAGACCACGTACCGCGTTACGGCGATGTCAGAGCAGCTCTGAAAGAAGTCGCTGTGCATATGCAAATCTGACGCTATTATAGATTAATAAAAGCGGAGTTACGAATAAAGCAGACTTCTCGCGCTTGCAAAGAAGAAGAAGGGAGAACGCCGTAGCACTGAAATAAAAGGAATTTCGGTCACGTTATTTTACAGTGCACAAATTCCGATTGTTAGCGCGACGACTAACATCTGCTACGCTGCTTCACTTACGTGAAAAAGGCATACACCCGTTGAACTGCGTCTCCTTTTTCGTGTTTTTGAGTCTTCTTTCATTTTATATTTTCGAGGCGACGCCACTCTGCCGCGTTCTTTCTTCCAACTGTCTTTTTATGTTGCTGCGGTTTTTTTTTTTTGCTCTTTTTTGTTTTTTGTTGTTTACCCGACGCGTAAGCCGCATCGCGTGTCCTTGTTTTGTTTGGCTTAAGTGTTTACTCTCTTTCCTTCGCAAACAGCCCGGTTCGTCTGTTGGTCTGCTACGCTAGGCTCGGACATTCTGAGGGCCGTCTGCAACTTTGTAGTTGTTGTACTTGTTTTCTTCCACTGTCGTCTGCGACAGCCTCCTATTTTCGCCTTCGATGGAGTTTCTGATCCCGAAATCGTCATACGTGCTTTTTGATATTTTAGTAAATATATTAGAGAAGGCTACGCTCGTTATGTATTTTTATTCAAATTTTATTTGTTGCACGCCAGCCGAACGTCATACTACACGGTCGTCGTTTGTTGATGAACCAGCCGTATTTGATGATACACAACGCATACATATGAATTATGGCAGGCATGCGCAAGTGTGCCTACTATTTAGCGGTAAACGAGTTTTGCGATGAGGTGAAAATCTTTCTTCCGCTGCGAAGGCCGAACAAAGAAACGTATGGTAACTAAGTTATGCAGCATGCAAACCAAACTGTTAGGCGTGTAAATAAACGAACGCACAGCAAGGAGCTGAAAAAAAGGACGCTTTCTTCTTTTTTTCAGTAGTTTCGTCTATTTAGCTTCCGCTTTGTTTATTGTGATCTGCCACCACCGCGGCACGATTACCAGCTATTCCATTTGCTGCTTTCCATTCTTCTTTTTTCTATAAGCGCCGCAACGATCGATACATCGTCGCAGCAGTTTTTTGCTGGAACATCTTAGTATCGTCGGCTAGCTTGTTTTGTTCTATTCATTAGATTGTCGCTTCTCTTCGTTTTCTTTTCATTTCATCGTCAGAATGGCGACACCGTCTTTTCTGCAAAATTCGTGTAAGTGTTGCTACGGTCATTTTTATCACCTGACGTATTGTTTTGTTTATATGCTCCAGCATTCGTTACGCTCTCGTCAATCATTAAGATCGTTGTTAGTGCAGTAAAGATGATTACGACGTAGTTCGAGTAGCTAAGCGCCTTTTCCGCTTCCCAGAGACGCTTGCTTCAAGCGCGTGTAGATCCCCTGAGAGGCGTTTGAGACCGCTAAATAAACTGCTCTATCTTTGTTTATGCGCGTTGTTATTCAACTGTCGTTGCAGTTTCGATCAGTGGATTCCGCTTTGCAAGCGGTCTGACCGTAATGAATTGTTTCTGCTGTTGGGGTGACGAAATGGGAAAGCATAGCTCGAGGACGTCGCGGAGCCTATACTTTTCCATTGCGTCGTGTGCTTCCGTAGACTCCGAGTCCGCTAGAGGCGCCACTGTCACGTTCGCCGCCGCTCCCATAGGTTTTCGGAGGAGTTTCCAGTATTGGCGAAGCTATATGGTATTTGCCTATACACTGTTTCGCTTTAAGTCCGATTGCAGCCCACGCTACGACACGATAGAGCCAATCTAGCACCGCCAAAAGTGCCTCGTCTTAGGGGCTCGTTCTTTTTTTGGTAGGGGTGTGCGAATAGTGGATCGAATAGAATAGATTAGCTTAGTGTCACCTGTAGCATAAACACTGTTAAGGAATCCGGGTATCGTGACTCTCCTTTGCACTGTGCGGATTTATGAATGACGCAGCGCTATTCGAATCAGACCTGTTCGCACACGCTAAATCAATCCACGCGCAGAAAGAAGCGAAGAAGGTCCGCGACGCGTGACCTGTGTGATTGGTTTTGATCGGCGGTAGCAAACACACAAAGAAAATTACCACCGTGACGATGCACTTTTGCCACCGCGTGATTGGCTTCATCAGACAGTATATCGTCGGCTGGAGCCGTACTTCGCCTACAAACGGAAGTATGGACCAACGGCTGCTCTGTTCCATGGGAGCCGCCATGTTTTTTCTGCTGACGACATGACACGGTAGGGAAGCTGCGATTTTTGCAGAACTTCAGTTTTTTTTAGACATCTTCGCATATAATGCATAGTCATGAAACTCCGAGAACAACACCAACGCAAGAATGCCGTAAAAGCAAACACCTTGTTTTGTGCGGCAGTCCCTCTCCCCGCGAAGAGCCTGAGTTTGAGATTATTATTTGCCATTTTATCGCTGGTAAGGGAGGGGGAGAGGGGCTGTGATTTTGGACGCTGGTTTATAGTGGGGAATGTGTACCAGTGAGAGACAATCCAAGAAAAAAAATGTGTTTTTTTAGTCATAATTTGCCCTAGCAGACCTGGCTGTGGACCATGAACCGGAAAACCGGCACTTTCACAGGGGTTCTGTATTACGCCGTTGCTTTGATGTTTACATCACTCACAGTCCCCAGAGACATTTAAGGCAATTTTCTTTACTTTGGTTAGGGCGGTAAGCGCTCCCCATTAAGGGGCGCGGTACCTCTATTTATTCGTCCGTTTCAGGCGCCAGATGGCGCGCGGCTCGCGACATGGTTGAACGCGCGAATTCTAGATGGCGCCAGTATCGAAGTGAGAAAAGGCCCGCGGTAGCCGCTGCGTGAAATAGATCCCCAAAATGTGTCGTGTGGCGCTCTTCTCCGGCGGAGGAAGTTTCTCCCTCCCTCGCGCGCGCTTGGTATGTCTCTTGTCAGTCAGCTCAGTGTGGCCGAGTCCTGCCTCTGCGCTGTGTGATGCAGTGCGTGGCGCTCGTTTTTGTTCGGAGGTGGGAATAAAAATGTCGGTCCTCTTTTTTACGACGCTCGTTTTTATAGCTTGGGTATTTATTTCAAGTGACGTACAGTACCACCTTTTCGAAATCGTATACTTTGCGGTGAGCGATTGAGAGTCATGTTAGCATTTTATTTTGGTCAGCACTACACGTCGAATGAAGACCTTGGGCGGCGGCGTAAACATGTGTTGCTCCCAAATTGTGTCCAAGGTGCGCAGTGACAAATGGAAATGATATTGAAGGCGTGCGGCTGTCGGTTGGTAATTGCGTGCGTTAGATTCACCTATTCAGTCTAACTATTTTTGCCAATGTCTTATCTGTTTCGACAAATGACATGGTCGAGTCTATTGATAACCTTAGGTAGACTGCACCTACGGAGTTTGCGGGCTTCAGATAAATTTGCTTCGTTTGTGTGAATTAATAATTGTTTTCTCTTTTCCTTACTCGGTGCTATGCAAAAATCGCTGAGAAGTTATGGTAGCGTTGTGTGGCGGCGTTTCGCACGCTGACTCGCTATTGCATTCTCTGTGCACAGTATGTGTTCAGATGGAATGTGTCAAATCGTATTTCCGATCGATATGATAGATTTAATTTGCTACAGTGTTAATTATATTTTCCTGATTTAAACTGGTCCGCCCCTGGTGTGAGCCTAAGTTCAAATTCGAGAGTGCAGACGGACTTGGCGTCGTAACAGCCGTAATGCGCAGAAAGAAATTAGTACAATGAAAGAAAAACAAAAGGATACGAGGCGGCTCGGTGTTATAGAAGTAATGAGTGTACAAAAGATGCCATCGTACGTTTTCTTTTTCTTGTTGAACGTTCTGCATCGTTGTGAAACGCTCAAGGTACCACCAGCTAAGACAACGAGCTGGCGTGAAATTTCATCGAGCGGAAAACGAGCGTCACATTCGCCATGTGCTTTCATTTCGATATGGCGCAAAATGTGCGCGAAATGGTAGCAGGTAAGAGAGCAAAATTTAAATGTTGGGTCTGGAAACCGCCAGACTCAGCCGTGTTGGGGCCATCTCTCGCGAGTCAGTACGTCAAAGGTATTGCCCGTCAAACTGTACGTGAGTTATCCATTTGAGCGAAACCTTGATTTCGCAAAACTATTGTGCGTTAGAAATATGCATCGTGTTAATCAGCTATAACTATACCCTATCTCACTAGCTGCGCGCAGTACTTGGAAGCCACGAGCGAGAAATAAATGAAAGTTGCTTTTGTAGGACAATCGAGACGTGGAGACCCATAAAAGAGAGTCCCGATAAGAAGAGAGCTCCGCCTTCCCCTTCTCTTCAAGTGCTTGGGTTACGCTCTCAATCCCGCACCTTTGGAAACACTGCGCGCACCTAAAATCGCCTTCTTCCCTGAAAAAACACGGTGGCCTTCAGAATCGAGGGGTGCTACGCGAAAGCGAGCGACATGTCACGGGAACGAAAGCTATGTGCTCCGGGCTTTAAAAACGCTCCTTAAAAAAAAAAAAAAAAACGAAGTTTTTTTTGTTTTTGTTTTTTGTCGAGGCACAATTTTTTTTTGTCTCTATTAGCGCAAAAACTACCATAAACTAAAAAAAAATTGTGGGCATACAACGACAATGCACCCACTGGGACCCGAGTCAAGGCAAGGACAACTAACTACTAAAATGAAAAAAAAAATCATGTTCGCATACATAGACAGAACACATCCATCGAAAAAAATTAATCCCCTGCTTGTTCTGCCAATCTCGTTGTGCGTCTGTCAAAAGCCACAAAGGAAGAAGACAATCAGCGCCTACACCCCCCCCCCCTAAAAAAAAAAGAAGAAAAGAAAGGTTTTTTTTTGGACGCCCGCAGTGGCCCAAGCGATGACCTTGGAAGGGTATGCGATCGTAGCACGTTCGTCCCGCGGCAGTTCCCCTGTCTCAAATGCCCACGGTCCGTTTTCCCCAAGTGCCAAAGTCCCCGTCTTATCTTCCCCGATTATCAACTCCGCAGTTATTCTGAGTCATTCCGATGCTTTCCAACGTTGAAAAACTGTTAGACGAATATTTGCACACAAGTATACACTGTTCGCAGGACTATCTACAGTGCTAAAATTCAAAAGCGCTGTGTTCGATTCGGGAAATCGTGTAGGTCTAGCTCATTGTTGGAACATTTTTATTCGCTCGATGAACTCCACAAAACTTGTAAATATTAGAATGAACTTTTCAGAGAACGATATTAGTTGTCCGGGTCCCAGGCGACCGGACAGGTCGCAATTATAGGTTGATTGAACATTCTATTTCATAATCACTCATATCATCAAGGGCACGCCATTTCCTCATCACTTCTTCTACGTGCGCTACGAAGCTGTATTCGTAGCGCACGTAGACGGAAACGGTTGAGACTGCTCAAATAATACCTTCTTTTGGCAAGTACTGCGCAGCGATGAAACACAATGCCTTTAACATAAACATGCTGCTCCACATGTGTATTCACAAGACGCAATACATCGTTCTCCCAACTTCGTTGAAATGGGCATGAAAGCGCGTAACCGTTACTTGGTTGAAGTTCTACTTAGAGGTAAAGTGTTTACCATAAAAAAATCGTTAATTATTTATTTTTTCCTTTCCACTACAAAACTCGGATACGCACTCCATGCAGGCGCCATAGAACTGCTATTAAAAGTAGCTGTCCCATGCTTTGCTCCGCGACTGTGATTCCCTCACAGCAGCTCTGACCTTTGAAGTTTGCCAAGTTACGGTGAAACGGAGTATAGACAAAACAGACAGGAAACGAGCTGCCAGCATACGCTAGTCAAATTTCCAACAGAAAGGATTAGTTTCTCCCCAAGTTGGACGACATTTATCGGGCATCTTTAGGGCTGCGAAGCTCAAAATCACGCGTACTCAATAAGATTTTTTCTCTCGCGTGTTTGTAATTTTTACAATGCCCTGCAAACAAAAAAGCAAAAAAATACAAAAAAAACATGGTGAAGTCACTCCGAGGGGGTACCGATAACTGCGAGCCACGAACATGAATGATTCGCTAACATCCGTCAGGAGTGCGAACGGTAAATCGTCACGCAAACATATTCTCACAAGCTGCAAATATTTATTTGGTTTAGCTAGTAGAACATACTAACGACATGTGATTATTATATACAAGATACCATTTCTCGGTTCTTCAAGACCATTTCCCTAGTCTGAACGGTCGCGCTACGGGCCGCGGCTGCACGACCAAGCCCCTGCCCTCGCCACGGAGGCTGCGTGGGCGAGGGCAAAAAGCCGTGTTCTCGATAAACTACGGAGCTACGTTGTGTCGTCTGCTACTGTACCGCCAACAGGAGAGCGATAGCTCTGTGTGTTCCACAGACGCGTGTTGCGGTATGACTCTGTACGTCTGTCCTAGAGGAAGATAAAAATATAGGCTCTGTGACCCCCTCCTAAGCTAGCACAAACAAACAGAAGTATACTCGTTTAGACTGAAAGGTTCCGAAATAGTGGCTAGACATTGGAAAAGCATATGTCACAAAACTTGGTTTGTGAAATGTCATTATTTTATTTAGCAAGAAATCACCTGCTCACCACTGGGACGACGAAATCGTCACTATTTATTGCGTCAAGTGTACTTGCGCACATGAAGAAAAATCTGAACACATCGTTCTCCCAACGGCCTATGTCGAATAACAAACACTTTTTTTAAACATGTATGCACAAATAACTCCTTTATTGCTACACTTGTATATACACGTGAATTAAACGACGTCAAACCGCATTTGTGATTAGATCTTGATGTCTATACCAACTACATTCATATTTTTTTAGGGCTTCATTGAACGATAACTTCACCAATAGTTAATGGAACACGATGGCTCGATCTCACCAAAAACCTCAACGTGCGAAGCTTCCACAGACGGTCGCTTACGAGTATTCTCAATGTGGGATTTCAGAAGCTTTCGCGTGCCATAGGGAGCTTGCTTTCGACTACAGCACTGCACGGGCCCGGGAAGTGCGGAGCGCGCTGCTCTGGGGAGAGGTTGACTTACAAGATGACGTGTTACGTGATCACGTAAGATGACGTGTCACGTGATCACGTAAGCTGACGTCATTTCGTATAGCGTGATCACGTAAGATGACGTCATTCCCTGTAACGAGATCACGTAAGATGATGTGTTTGTGTCACGTGATCACGTAAGATGACGTCAGTTCGTATCAGGTGATCAGTAAGATGACGTTTTCGTGTCACGTTATCACGTAGGATTACATGATTTCGTGTTGCGTGACACGAAGGAGGTAAGGAGGAACTAATGCTCACGCATTTCCATCGGATGAATCCCATTGATCGCTCCACTCCCATTTTTTTTTTCGTTTTTGATTTTGCTTACGCGGTTGGGAGCGATTGAAGGCTGGTTCACACATTTTCGTTTGACTGCGACTGCAACCACTTGAGACCTGATTACAACCAGAGGTTGCTATGGCTACAGTTGCGTCGAGCATAGACATGCCTGAGCTTGAAATGCACGCGTCGTACTCGAGCGGAACTGAACGCAACTGTGTGAACCAGCCTATAGAGTCCGTTTTGCATTTTATTGTGGTGCAGCACTACACGCTGATTCAAGATTTCGGGCAGCGACGTAAACATGTGTTGGCCCCCAAAGTGTGTCCAAGGGGCACAGCGCCGATTTATTGAGAAATCGTATTGAAGGCGCGCGAACGTCTGCTGGAAGATACCCACGTTAGACTCACTTTCTATACTAATCATTTTGGCAATGACTTTTATTTGTTTCAACACATGACATTTTGGACTCATAAGCTTAGGTGGACTGAAACCACAAACTGCACGGTTTTTAGATTACTTGCTTCGTGCATGTAATTAAATAACTGTTGCGTCTTTTTTTATTTGACGCCGTAACAACCGTAATGCGAAAACAAACATATGAACGAGGAAAGATTAGGATACGAGGTGCCACGATGTTATGAAAGTAATGAATATACGACGGATGCCATCGTACATTTTTAACTTGTTGGACGTTTTACAAGTGGAACGTCGCGTTCATATGTGGTTGAAAATAATATAACATAGACAAGGCTTCTAGATCTATTGAAGGAGCTTTTTCAGAAGAACTTACGCTCCCACTTTGTGGTATTTGAACGCTCCCACTTTTTTGTGGTATTTGACGAGCTCGGTAGTTTTACAGAGCCAGGCGGGAGAGAAGTAGGAGTTTGCATTGATGGCTCTTACGAGCATCGAGACGGTCTACATCCAGGGGCGGATTTA
>JAZHYW010008055.1:0-43873 GCA_037355805.1 Ixodes ricinus | reverse complement strand
GAATCATGGCGTGTCTCATTTCAGATTTTGTTAAACTATTTAGGAATTATTAAAGGGCACGCCAGGCAACTTGAAACTAATTTGGTGGACTTCGCAAATACGTCAAACATTTTTGATGGGTACGTTAAAACATTTTACAAATACTGGTGGACCCTATAGGCGGATTTTCAATAGAGACAACGCGAGACAATGATAGGAGTTTCGAACAGATTTGTTATTTTAGCACATCTAGTCAAATTGGAAGCACAAAACAGGAGACCTACCCGCTTTCGCAGTACAGTCGGTACCGTTCAGTTGCAAGGAGCTCACGCGATGTTGGTTGACTGCTTTCTTTCGACCGCACCGACCATTTCCTTCGCTGTTTTTGATGGCCATTGCAGTCTTTGACAGCGTATTAAAAAAAAAAACGTCCGGCGTTCCTCTGTATATTTAATTTCAATATAAAATAAATTTGAATAAAAACAACCATGAAACACTTTATTAAAGACTAACCGTGTAAAACACTGACATCCCAATCGGCAGTCATTAAACACTAACTGCATGCGCCTATTACATACAGATTCAAAGTTTGGTTTTGAACGTGCCATGGCAACACGGGTGGTCGCAGATTTGAAGGAGCGACCAGACCTCCCCACTCTCTGTGGTGAAAATCTTTCTACAGTAAGTGTTAAACGAACAATTAAAAAATCGTTCACGTAAGGTTCTTACAGTGGTTCACAGAGTACCGTTTTCTTCGGTTACAATCCTTAGCTACTCTTACGCCGATGTACAACTCACAGTAAACGTCGGAACCGTAAATTCTTAGAAAATTTCCAACGAAGTAAAAGAGTAGCTCGGCAAGCGCAATACGAAGAACGGATGTGCCGGTGACTTCCTGTCGCATCTCTGATTGCGCGTAAGCTTAGCAACGTAAAAAAACGGTGCGGTGTGAACCTACCATTAGATGGAGTCGCCGATGTTGACTTGCCGCAAAGTTTGCATTTCTCTAACTTGGTGGGTGAACTATAAAGGCCGGTTCAGACACTTGCGTTTGAGTGCGTTTGACTGCGTTGCGGCGAGAACCGAAAGCGAGTCACCGGCACATCTGTGCTTCGTATGAAGCGTGGAATCCAATCCAAGGAATCATCTCAGCACGCGACATAAGCAGCAGGGATATCCTGGTTTCTCGCTGCCGCAACGCAGTCAAACGCAGTCAAACGCAACTGTCTGAACCAGGCTTTACAGAACACAAAGGAGTTAATCAAGAAACGTTATCACCTATTCAATTCTTGGCCGTAATGAGTGATCATCTTCCGTATTTAGGGTTGGCACAGTGAATGATCATTGCAACGCGATAGATGGGTTTGTCAAGAGAAGTCCGTGTTTTCGGGTTCCTGTCACTTTTAGAGTAATTCAATTGTAAACCCTTCACTGAAATATCATGCACGAGGAAAGTGTGTTATTCTTCTCAGCTCAACGTAGGGCGACAAATGAGGCAGAATAGACAATTTATCAAATTCAGTCTGGTCACCTCGATTACAATTATAACCTAAATTTACAGGGTGTTTTTTAAGCTTTACAGATTTAAAAAAAAACTATGAAATTTAATTTTATGCGGTTAGTACAGGTGAGTTATACGGCCAGGGGTATACAGTATATGGGATTACTTGTAACGATCAGCCGGATAATCATTTAAACTTCGTAAATAACTTGTTTATTTAATAAAAATAGACATTTCGATTCAATTAGAAACTTAGAGAGCGTCACAGAAATCCCTAATTCAGTAATGTTTAGAAAGACATTGAGCTCGTGAGAAGCATCGTAGTACACTAAAGATACAACTTGTGAAGCAGGTACAAGGCTAGCGGTTGCGTAACGCGGTTGATTAGATTATCATCGCGTTTCGCCACTGCTCGCTTTGCGTTCGTTTCACGAGTGGTTTTGTGCGCCGCCGAGTTTCCCAGGACCTTCAAGTCGCTCTAAAAATACTTGACCTTGTTCTTTTGGATGACGCTCACTAAGTTTCTACTTGGAACCATATGTCTATTTTACTAATTTAAAAGTTAATTAACGTCTCGAAATTAACAGCGCAAGTATGGAATCCACACAAACACACGTCACCACAGGTCACTAAGCAATCACACTTAGGGATACATTCACATCAGACAAGACACTCGCACAGCGCTGACTCACAACTCAATATATTTTAGCACTTCTTTTTCTTTTACGCCTTTTCGATATATTCATGACAGTTGGCTTCTTTTTCTTCTACATCCCATTAAATGACAGTCATGTGAGCTAATAAGATACGCTACAAAGAAAAGTCAATTATTTTTCTGATAAAGTGAGCGATGGAGTGCTTACACAATTGTTGTTATCCCTGGCCAAATTTTCTGCTTCCACTATTTCTCTAGTCAGTTGGCTACCACTTCTGCCCAGCACTGTGCACCTGTCTAGATGTGCCGCACATCCGCAATCACGACAATGTAGGCCTAAATGTCCTGAGCTGGCTCTACTTATGTTGTTACTGTGTTCCCGGAGTCGATCGTTTAGACATCTCATAGTCTGGCCGATATATCGCTTCCCACAGGAGAGGGGAAAGGAATACACTACCCCTTCTGTGCAGGGAACGAAACTGGTCCGGTGTTTCTTTGTGCAGCTCACTGGATGTTGGGGAGGATTGTTCACTTTTTTGCATAAGCTGGAAAGCTTGTTTGGAGCAGAGAAGATTTCGTCGATGTTGACCCTGTTTGCCATTTTCTTAAGACCATGGGAGACGTCGTGGATGTAAGGCACAACAATGGGTCTAGTTGACCTGTCTCTTGGTTTTAGTCTGATGACGTCTTTCCTCTGTTCTTTGAGAAGGTTCTCCGCCACTGATGTTAATAAGGAAGTGGGATATCCTGCTGATGACAGGCGACAAATTTGTGCACAGAAGCTTGTTTCTATCTGATGTTTGCATCATTTTGTAAGTGAGTTTTTAAGGCAAAGTTTGACGATGCCCCTCTTCACCAACTTGGAGTGTGCCGAATTGAAGTTAAGGAGCGGCTTGTTTCCTCGTGGCTCGTACAACCAGCATAGGTGTAATGTCAATAAAAATATACGTAAATCCAGGAATCTAATGGACTTTTCACCGGGAAGCTCGTGCGTGATCTTCAACGGATTCATGCACTCTTTGAAAGTTGACAGAACTTTGGCCATCGTGGCGGGAAACTTGCTTCTGTCGACGTCAAGGAACTATCTATGGTCAGACAAGTGGCGCTTCACGCTCCAGAAGCTGAATCCGACCGCGTCACCTCCGAAGGAGTCGACATACCCTTGCGAAAAAGACCCGAGCCTCAGCCTTACCAACCAAAAAAGTGGTGACCTACCTAAAGGAGCATCACCTGTCTCTAATGCCGGCTGATAAGGAAGGTGGATTCGTGCTCATGCACCACGACTTGTTTGGAGTAAAAGCCCTCTCTGCCATTGAGTCCGTTTTTCAGCGCCACAACGACATCTCCTTGACTAAGATCAAGAGCTAAACTAAAAACTATGTCTGTCGATGGAATTAAAGAAGCTTTCCTCTTACATAGAGCGCAGCAAACTTTAAGCCTGGAATTATTTTTCAGTGCCAAGACTCACAAAACCGAATGCCCGCTCAGAGTTATCGTCTCCGAAGAGGGAACTTGGCAAAAATCGCTGGCCTTATTTCTTCAAGAAAAACTGAATCTTCTCACGATTGATGATCCGTTCCTAATTAGGAGCTCAAACGAAATGATAAGATTTCTATCTGAGCGTAACGACAGCAACTTAAACGCCTTTTCAGTTGACATAAAAGATCTCTACTACGCACTACCTCAGGACCGTCTTTTACATTGCGTTGAGGAAAGCATTGATTATTTTGGGTCCATCGCTTTCCAGAACGCTTCAGGCATCCCCCAAGACAGATTCCTCGAGTTGATTGCTTTTTACCTGCAATCCACGTTCGTCACTTGGGATGGAAATACATACTTGCAAAAACAAGGGGTTTGCATAGGGTCTTGAATCGCCCCTGTGCTCAGTGACATTTACCTTGCGCACCATGACAGACTGCTGCAAAGAAGCTTACACTCCCCGGAAGTCGTTAACATCTTTCGGTACGTAGACGATTATATCTTATTCCTTGACGTCGACAGAAGCAAGTTTCCCACCTCGATGGCCAAAGTTCTGTCAACTTTCAAAGAGTGCATAAATCCGTTGAAGATCACGCACGAGCTTCCCGTTGAAAAGTCCATTAGATTCCTGGATTTACGTATATTTTTATTGACCTTTCACGCATGCTGGTTGTACGAGCCACGACGAAACAAGCTGCTCCTTAACTTCAATTCGGCACACTCTAAGTTGGTGAAGAGGGGCATCGTCAAACTTTGCCTTAAAAACTCACTTACAAAATCATGCAAACATCAGATAGAAACAAGCTTCTCTGCACAAATTTGTCGCCTGTCATCAGCAGGATATCCCACTTCCTTATTAACATCAGTGGCGGAGAACCTTCTCAATGAACACAGAAAAGACGTCATCAGACAAAAACCAAGAGACAGGTCAACTAGACCCATTGTTGTGCCTTACATCCACAACGTCTCCCATGGTCTTAAGAAAGTGGCAAACAGGGTCAACATCGACGTCATCTTCTCTGCTCCAAACAAGCTTTTAATCTTATGCAAAAAAGTGAACAATCCTCCCCAACATCCAGCGAGCTGCACAAAGAAACACCGGACCAGTTTCGTTCCCTGCACAGTAGGGGTAGTGTATTCCTTTCCCTCTCCTGTGGGAAACGATATATCGGCCAGACTGGGAGATATCTAAACGATCGACTCCGGGAACACAGTAACAACATAAGTAGAGCCAACTCAGGTCAATTAGGCCTACATTGCCGTGATTGCGGATGTACGGCACATCTAGATAGGTGCACAGTGCTGGGCAGAAGCGGTAGCCAACTGACTAGAGAAATAGTGGAAGCAGAAAATATGGCCAGGGATAACGACAATTGTGTAAGCACTCCATCGCTCACTTGATCAGAAAAAGAATTGACTTTTCTTAGTAGCGTATCTTATTAGCTCACATGAGTGTGATTTAATGGGATGTACAAGAAAAAGAAGCCAACTGTCATGAATATATCGAAAAGGCGTAAAAGAAAAAGAAGTGCTAAAATATATTGAGTTGTGAGTCAGCGCTGTGCGAGTGTCTTGTCTGATGTGAATGTATCCCTAAGTGTGATTGTTTTGTGACCTGTGGTGACGTGTGTTTGTGTGGATTCCATACTTGCGCTGTTAATTTCGAGACATGGAAAACCAACTCGCCCAAGCCGCCGTTTTGTCCAGTTAATTAAAGATTTTGAATTATTCAGATCTCCCAACGCACACATTAGCCACCCCCACAATGTCCCGCTGGCCGTAAGACTCACTTCCGCAATCCTAAAAAGTGTAACTTTCACGGCTTTTTTCAAACACATAAATAAATCGTAAAAGAAAAAAAAACACCTTGGTTACTGTCGCGTTGTGAAAGATAACGGTGAAAATAAAAAAATGAAAGTGTTTATTTATTAAAATAGGAATAAGTTATTTAAATAAGCGGCGGGCCGTCCTCCTGGCTCCTTTCAGGAACAACTGTAATGCGATAGCCCCAGAAGCCAGGAGCAAGACGCAAACCGAAATGCGCGAACCTCACGTAGATTCTAAATCCGGGTGTCTGTTCGCCGGCACGCTTAAAGGCCGACGTTCACTTCGTGCTCTCCACGCTATCTCGTCCTATATCGTCTCCAGTTTTCTATATTCCTATATCATCTCCAGTTTTAACTTTACTTTAACTTGGCTCCCTCACTCAGCTTAGGAAAAGGGGAGCGCTAAGAGGATTATTTTCATTGCAGAAAATGGAGGCTGTACATCGGCCTTTAAGCAATCAAAGCCGTCCGGCGGAATTATTCCCATTAGAAAGTCATTGTCCCCATGCTTCAAAATGTAGGATGCGAAGCAATACAAAAGAAACCTTCTACCTTCAAGTTCTCTATAGCGCGGGTGGCTTGAGGCGGGTGACATAAACTACTTCCAGGTGAAGAAGGGCTAGCACTGATGGCTGGGTTTCTTCAGTCATAAGCTCGCACCGACCTCGTTGGCAAATTGGTGTACATAAGCAAACTTGGTCTCGTGGTTCGTACTCTGTGTCATTTCGCCGAAGGTTGTAGTGTCGAGCGTCACGATTTTGCTGCATTTGGATTCGTATCCTTGCTAATTGGCCGGCCCCAACCGCGCTTTGTAGAAACGTGTTCACGGCTTTTGAGAGGACGTCGTCTTGAACGTACGGCAATATGGCGTCGAGCCTTGTGGTGCCTTCCCTACCCGATACGGGACTGAATGGTGTCATTATCTTGTATATTGAGCCCCGGTGTGTTACGTGAACATAACGTAAGCATATATGACATGCTACGTTATATGTTTTACGTCCAGGTACATTGACAACATGTCTACAAGAGTCTTGTTAAGTCTTTCGGCGAAGCCATTGGTTTGAGGGTAATATTTTGTTGTTATGCGGTGGCTCGTTTAACTGAAGTGAAAAATGGCTTGCACAAGTTTAGGCCATAAATTTTGCGCCTCAATCTTAGACGACGGCTTCATGAGCACCATCGCAGGAAAAAATCAAGTACGAAGAATCGTCCAACCTGCATTGACGTGATGCTGGGAAGGATCTACGTTTCAGCGGAGCACGTTCGGTAATCGGCAGCCATGATAATTCACTTGCGGTCAGAAACAGACGTAGGGAAAGGGCCAAGAAAATTCCTTTACACTTGTTGGATGTGGAGGGATGTGTGGGTTTCAATCGTCCAGCAGGCCACCTAGGCTGGGTTTTTCGACGTTGGAATTTTCGACGAGCTCGTGCGCAGTGACTGACATTGGGGGCATTTTCTAATTATTTTTAGGGTAGGTTTAATTCTTAAACGTTCAGATGTTGGTTCGTTTTGTGCTGCTCGAAACTTTTGATTCAGAGCATTGATGGGACCATGAGTAGATACTCTGAGTAGTTAGGTGCAAATATATTCATACGAGCGCTTCGTCTCCATGACAAATCCAGATTGGAAGCGCTTAAAAGCTTTTAGAAAGGGTGTGATTTATCTTTCAAGGTAATCCCAGAGGTGGTTTAGAACTGGTACATCTCGCCATTGTTGAGCGAATGTTTTACATTGATTGCACCCAGGAAGGCATCTTCCTCGCCCGTGTGCTCTTGCGGCGGGTCAAGAGGTACACGCAAAAAGCAGTGGTCGTCCCAGTGCTTCCATTCCGACTTCTGCGTAACCGTGAAGCGAAATTCCTGTAATTTCAAGCTCCAGTGTAGGAGGCTTCCCGAAGGGTTTTATGAACTTTCGAGAAAACACATTGCATGATGATCTGTGATTACCTTGAACGGCTTGCCGTATAGGTATGGGCGAGATTGGGAAGTGTCCCATAAAAGTGATAGGCTTTTTTTGGTTTTGAAGTTGTTCTTTTTGCTTTGGACAGTTGAAATGAGTTGCGTACGCGATACCTTGCTCAAATCCGTTCCGTAATTGAACGAGGGCGCCAATGCCTGCGCGTCTGACATCGGTATCTACTGCTGTTTCGGTGTTTTTGTCGTAGTGTGTCAGCAACGGGAGCGAGTCAAGGGCTGCGGAAGCTCGGTGATAGCGCCTATTGGTTTTTTATTCCAGGTGAATGGGACGTCGCCGTTTGTCAAGCGCGTGAGTGTCTCGGCAAGTTGAGAAACTCCTTTACAAAAAGTCTATAATAAGAACAAAATCATTGAATCCTACGAGCGGCAGTCTTGTCGGCTGGCTGTAGAAAAGGGGCAATGGCTGCTGCGTCTTTTTTTGTGCTTCTTAAGTGGACGATTTGTTTTAGCAAATTTTAGTGTTCCACAACCGAAGCGGCAGTTCAAAGTTTTATGCGTTATTCCTGAAGAGTTGATCGCTTCGAGTAACGTTACAAGCCCTTGTAAATAATCATCGAGGCTCTTTAAAATCATGATAACGACTCCGAAAAAAACATCACTGGCATGCCTCATACTTAAAAAAAAAAAAAAACAAGACAAGGGAAAGAAGTAGATAAACACAACATTGTGTTCTTACTTTTACTTTTCTCGTTTTTTTATGTATCAACGTTCACCTGCTAGACTGCGCCAGAACCCTTATTACAGATACACCATTTCATATCTGCCAGTGCAGTGTAGAAAATCATTTGAAACGTTGGTACGGCTCAGCAGAGGCCCAAGAGCATAAGCAAAAATATCGTACACTGTGTTCGGGGTAATTGAAGCTGTTTTCTTCAGATCCCTCTCGCCTCCCATGATCTACCAATATCCGGCCTTGTGAACAATTGAGGAGAAATAATTGGCGTGATAAAGTCGATCTAGCGTGTGATCTATGCACGGTTGGGGACACACGTCATTTGTGATTATATCTACCCGGCTATAGAGGATGCAGAACCTGAGTATGCCATCTTCCTATTTTAAGAACTGCAGGTGATGCGCAAGAACATTTCGAAGGCTGGATGATGTCCTCAGCGAGCATCTCTTTGAATTTTATAATGTGGGTCGCGTTCCGAGAAGGAGACTCGGTAAGGAGATTGTCGAATGGGGTGCACATCGTCTTATGGTAATATTTGACGTGTCGCAATCGAGCTTGTCAAAACTTTGATGGCGACGATAAGAACTCGCATGAGCGTTGCAGCAGCGAGGTTGACTTCGAATGTTGGAGCTGCCTCTTCCGTGATGGGAATTACTGAGGGTGCATCGGGGACAACCAGCTCATTGGTCACCTCGGCGGTGTCCTCGAGAGAAGCGAGTAAAGTGCCCGGGTGTGTTGTTGGTATTCTGAGGAGAAGTGCTTCAGCACGCTGTTTGCTTGACCTTGTTCAAGATGAATGTGCCCTCTCACAACTGAGATTCCTCAATGAAGCCGCTGATAGGTGTTGTTTTCTCTCGTAATGAGTTGGTGAGTCAGCTGTGACAGAGACTACGACGGTTGAAGGATGTTTCAGGTTAACGCGCTCGTCGAGTAACGTGACCAACTTTGACTCGACGTTGAATACGATGGCGTGTTCTGTAGAAGTGTGACAGACTTTTAATTCAGGTCGTTGACAGCGCAGTGCTTCAGATTAAAGTCAATGCCGCGGATAGCCTCGCACTAGTACTGGTGCTATGCAAGGAACGTCGTAGAATATTTGAATTGGTGGGTTGTACCTCTTGCTAGCGGAAGGTGTCTTAACTTTTATTATTGCGAAACTGGATCATCCTCTTATAATTAAATAGCCTGCACCCGCGACGACGAGAGTGGTCATGTCTTGGACGTCGATACAAAAATTTAGTTCAAAAGGGGTCAACCGGTGTTGGGTCAAGACGTCTTATCACGTCTGCGTCGGGGCCGATTGGGAGGACGTTCATTACTCAGTTATACAGCAACCCTACCTCCATAGGTTGTTATATTCAGGCTCCCGTGGTAGGGCTTGGCGAAATGTCCCTCGTTACTTCTTTGTAAGGGCGAAATTGCGAAGCCGGTCGGCCAGAAAATGAAGAGCTTTATACGCGCCAACGTCCTTACCCAAATTATTTGATAAATTTTTCAATATCGTGTGGCCGCAATCCGAACTGAAGGAGTTGAGCGTTTTATGAAAAACATTGAAGTCCATGTTTGCGGTATTAACGGGAGCGGTAGATATGACCGGCTTCTCCACTGTGTAAGCATAGACGGCGCCGATCGGGCGTGTGCCAGACATCCCTCTTCGGCATACCAGAAAGGCGAGGGGTGCGGGGGGGGGTATTTCTGGGCAGCGGATAGTAAGAATATGGCTCTTCCTAATGCTGTATCCGGCGGTGCGCAGGTCTATGAGAAGCGGCACCGTAGGTCACATTTTGGTGTCGTTGTGTACAATGCGAGATATCTATTGAGCTCAACGCTTACTGGAACTCTTCTTGTACGGCTTCGGACAACGAAGAAACTTGAATACCTATGTCGTTGAGAAGAGCTTGCGCACCTCCTTGCGCGGGACTGTACAAACAATCTCCCTCAGCGTTTCAGCGCAAACTGCGCGTGATTCAACGGAGGCGGCAGAAAAAGCAGGTACTGGTCCTTCGTACTGCTTGATTCATACGTCGAGAGCCTTTCGATAGTTTTTCGTCTGCGAAGAACTCTGCAAATGGGTCTGGTGGATTGCGTATCAGTCCGGAGAGGAGTCGCTCCTTCACACCCCTCATGTGGAAGCGGAGTTTCTTGCCTTCGGCCGCGTTGGGGTGCTGAAGACACTGTTCCAGCAACAGCAAGGCTGGCTCTTTGCGAAGAACCACAGAAGAAAGCCTGACGAAAGCAAGATGTTAACGCTTCCCGTGTTATTAGACGGCGTTTATGTTTTTTAAACCCCTCTTTGCTGAGTAATCCAATGCTAAAAACACATGACTGTGTTTGTTCGGCACCCCACCCGTTAAAGGTTGCCATCCCCTCGAACTGTACAAACCAGTTATCCCTATTTTTATGTGGGGTCCAGTAAAATGAGGGTGAGTCAAACTGGCACTGGAATGCTACCGGTAATGCTAAGGAACGTATGTTCCTATTTTATTCATTACAGTTAAAATAGTCCGCACGTTTGGGACTGACCTTGGAGGCAACCACTTCCGCTTAAGCAACCACCTTGCTTAATGAGAAATGAAAAACTTGGGTCAGGTTTTTAGCAGCGTAGGTGTACGTCCTCATCATAGGAAAACAGCCGCCGTAACCGAAGTTCCTCGCACATCGGACAAGAAAGCGGTTGAGAGACTACTTGGACTTTGTCTCTTCTATCAACGCTTTGATCCATTTCCGCAACATTTCGACTAGGCTGACAGAACTAACAAAAGATGCCGTAATGTTTGAGTGGAAGAGTAGTAGCACGCTTTTGACGAGCCCAAGCGACGCCTCAAGACACGTCCGATGCTCGTCCACTTTGACCAGTCTGCGGGGACGAAAATTTACATGGACGCCAGTAACACAGGACTGAGTGCGGTACTCGCCCAGTGGCAGAATGATACAGAGCGAGTAATCGCCTACGAAAGTCGGAGGCAGTCTATCGCGGAAAGCAGTTTGTCCACGACGGAAAAGAAGCGCCTCACAATCGTCTGGGCGCTTACTAAGTTTCGTGGGAACCTCGACGGAAGTGGTTTCCGCGTTGTTACAGACCGCCTTTCGTTCTGCTGGGCAGGGCGCCACGACAGAGAACGACACGAGAGCTCAGGACACGAGAGTGCCGACGGGAGAGCGCGCGACAGAAGAGCGCCGAGAAACGAGAGCGCATGACAGCAATGTGCCGCAACACGAGAGCGCGTGTCATTTGAGTGCGCGTGACGAGCTTGATTAAATTGCTTCCAGACGGGCGATCGTTCTTGCTATATGACACTGGCGCACAAGACAAACATCGTCTATTCACGTTGGTGACGGACGAAGACTTTCGACTCTTCAGCAAGTACGCTGACTGGTTCTTTGATGGCACTTCCGATGTCTCGCCGTCGCTCATTCATCCGGTACGACGCACGCCTATGTTGCTATACTTATGTAAGACCTGGCGGCATCCACCTTATCATGTCGCTTCCAGAACAGTACGTCCTAACTTTGCAGGTGTATACCACCGACTGGCTAGATCACGGCAAGGTGCCACCGCTATCTGCCTGATGTCCAAACGGAGCCACGAAGAATATGGGCGTGTTTAGACGACACTCAAAAACCTTTGCCCCCGACTGCCACCTCAGACGTTAATGATAGATTTCAAAGGGGCGGCGAAGCGAACTTTCAGTCGGTGTTCCCGACAGCCAGGGTGACGGACTGCTTCTTTCACCTAAAACAGGCGTTTGTGCGCCGGATGCATAAAGAGCACCTCGTTATAATGTAAATGAGTTTAAATAACAAGTAGATATTGAGCTCTCATGTATAAAATCTTCTACGCAGACATCGTATGGACGGTGACTTCCGCAGAAGAGTGAGCATGATACCGGCACTGGCGTTCGTTCGACCCGGGGACATTGCGCGAGGCTAAATACACTTTAAGTACAGGAGAGAACGGCCTCGTGCTTTTGATATCAACGTCGTGAAGACTGACTTCCGTTACTTCTCTGGATTGATTCTTATTAAATCTGGTCTTAGCTCTGGAATTTAAACTTTGCTTATTTAAATATTAGAATCTTGCGTTTGTTTTTGTTCAGGACTGCAAGTACTCCAAGACGATGCACCCTCAACAGACGACGGCCTCAACAAAATGTCCGAATACTTCGAGAGGACGTACGTGGGGCCCAGCATCGGAAGTAGCCGCTCATGTAGGTCAGCACTTTTCCAACATGACTTCTAGAGCTGTTACGAACGGCTCCCTAGGACCAACAATAACGTAAAGTCCTGGCACAGTTCATTCCAGAAGTCTTTGGAGCTGCACCATCCGGACGCGCACAAGCTAAGGGCCACATCTGAAAGAGAGCAGACCTTGACAAAGTAGAAGCTGGCGGATGCACTTCATGGAGAGCCTCAAAGCAGAAGCAAGGCCACCTACGTCCGCGTAGAGAAGAATTTGAGCAAGCTAGTGGAAGAGTAAACCAAAGTTGCATGCTAAACGTCCTCCACGGTGTTGCGTAGTTATTCAGTCTTCAAACGTTTTTTTCTGTATAATATTTTACTTCACGCAGGTCTGTGTACTAAACCAATAAAATGATTTAAAGTGTTTGATCCGAGAAAACAAAACGAGCACAGGCATTCTCGTGACGCGCGCTTCAATGCCACGAGATATCGTGTCGCTGCACTCTCCTGTCGCGCGCTCTCCCGTCGGCGCTCTCCTGTCGTATAGCCGAAGGACCCACCAGGACGTCTTGCACGCTGTAGTTCCTGACTCCTAGAAATTGACATGAGTATGGTGTACAAGCCCAGCCGTAAACACAGTGACGCAAGTGTTTATAGATGGCACTTTTCGCTTTGGCTTTCGAGCGCAGCGAGGACAACGTCGTCGCCGACGTTTTTCTTGACTCGGGAAGCATCAGTGAAATGGTGACACTAAACGAAACGGTACTGAGCTACGCGTGCTCATCTTGCACCTGGAGGAAAAAGAGAATGCAGTGCCACGAGTATTCGCCCGAGCCCTGACAAACTTTGATGTTCGCCAAGGTACACTTTCCAAAAATAACTTCGGCGGATACAAATCAACGTGGCTGTTGGTTATCCCTACGAGACTTCGAAGCGGAATTGTTTCAAGCCCGTCAAGCCCGTCAAGACGACCCGACGGCCGGACATCTGGGAACACACAAAAATGCTTGCGAGGATTCAAGAAAAGTACTACTGGCGCAACCCGCCGAAGTGCGTCTATCCCTGCGTCCGATCGTGCCAGGAGTCTCAACGACGCAAGAAACTACCAACGCCACCACGACACATGCAAATATTTTCCACCCCCTTCTCAACTTCCAGCAGATCGAAATAGATTTGCTTCTTTCCTTCCCACCGTCAACGATGGAAAAGCGCTAGATTATTATCACAACCGATTATGTCACACGAAACGCAAAGACCAAAGCCTTTCCTTCGGTGACTGCGGTTCAAGTTGCCAAGTTCTTCGCCGAACTCATCGTCTTCCAGCACGGTGCTTCCGAAGTGCTGATCACAATTCAAGGGTTGTCGTTCTTGTTGCAATTGATGCAAGATATCTTTGGACCCTGCCACACGAGCCACTGGCAAACCACTGCGTACAAAACCCAGACCAACGGGTTGAGGGAGTGGCTAAACAAGACCATCGCCAACATGATGTTGATGTACGTCGAAGTAGAGTGCACAACGTGGGATGAATTTTTACCGAATGTGACGTTCGTTAATACTCCTGCGATTGAAAAAAAACTACTGGGGTCACGTCCGTTCCAGCCAGTCCATGATCGCAAAGTAACGACGATGCTGTACGCAATGCTGCCCCACAAACCAGATGTAGACGAAAACGGTGATTTCCAGATGGTCGCTTAAAGGGCAGAGGAAGTTCGACAGCTCGCCACGCTCAGGTTACATTACCAACAACGTGTCGAGGCTCACAGGTACAGCTTTCATCGTCGCGACGTGCACTTCCAGCACGAAAACCGAGTGTGGGTATGGATGCCAATTTGGCGACTGGGCCTCGGCGAGAAGCTTCTAAAGCGCTACTTTGGTCCCCACAAGGTACTTTGCCGGCTCATCTACGAGGTGGTGCCCGACGGAACACAAGCATCGTCATGACGCCGATCGCGACATCAGGTGGTTCACGTCGTTCGACTCAAGCCATTACCCACTCGAAAGGACTGTGGATTTTTACGTTCCCGACAACTCTTCAGTTTACCTTTCAACTTGATTTGCCTTGTCTTTTTCTTTTCTTCTTGCATAGTGGCGATAGATGTTTAAAGGGGGAATGCGGAGTGAGTTGCCGGCGCAAGTTAGCGGCCATTTTCTTCCTTCTCGTCCTTTTTCTGCCAACTTCAAACACATTCGAGACAAAGCACAAAACTATATCGCTTGAATCTATGTGGACAGAAGAGTCTATGATAGAACTTAGGTGATGCAAATTTGTCATTGTCAATGCCTCAAATGCGACACCAAAACTCATCCCCGTTAGCGCCGCTAAGAGTATTATCGAGCTTGAATACTTATATGCGCTCAATCACAAATTGTCTGCATCATTACTCTATGCTCAGCGGGGTCCAACTCACTTGGAGTGACTCACCAGCCCAGAAGGGCCCGCAATCAATTCAACCATATGGTCGAAAGCGGCTGGTGCAGTCAGTAGATGACCTCATGCTTTTCAGCCAACGTCTACGGGCGAAGGAGGCGCAACCTTACAAAAAAGAGCAGCAACCAAAAGACGAGGCGCGAAATTGGCAGTGACCTTTTCTTTGTGTTCTATAATGCATAAAATGCAATATGGGGAATCGATGTGTCACTTGACGTATGATTTTCCTCTAAATTAAGCTGGGAAAATAAATTGTTCAATAAGCCTTGTGACGTAAATGTTCCCAGCTAAAACTAGTGAGAAAACTGGATTGGTGTCTAGACTAGAAAACGCGAATATTCCCGCTAAATTTAGTGCAGTAACTGAATTGGTGCATAGTTTATGCGACTTTAATTTGGTGCTAAATATAGCGGGAAACAAAATTGATGTTTTGGCCACAACAGTAAATTTTCCTGCTAAATGTATCGAGATAACTGCGTTGACGTATCGGTCAAGTGCGGTGAAGTTACCCGAGGTGTATATTTTCACAAATATTAAAAACGTAAATTTGATTAATATAACTTGAAATTAATTTTCAACGCGGCGACCTTGAGCCGAGGAACCTAAACTAACAAAGACCGTACTTTGACGGCGAAGAAGGACAACTGGTTGAAGCAGCCATGCGAAACTAATTTTGTTATCACGCGGATATATAGAAGTTTCCGCGGTCTAACAACAAAGATTTTACAGCGAAGCTGTAAAATCTTTGTTGTTAGACCGCGGCGACGGCAGCTTGCGACGTGGTGAGTGACGTCACTAGAGTTTCGTATATATAAAAAAGAGCCCGCCTAAACCCGTTTCATCTTACGTCCGGACGCAGCGGATGCTACGGGCTATTTTAGCCAATCCCGTTCTGTGGACGTGGCCTGTGATAAGCATTTCGTGCGCCGCTCCGCCCCCTCTCTAAGGCCAGGTGGCACTCACACGGCCTCCGATTGGCTCCGATGGCTCGTAACATCTGCTGCGCTTTAACGTAATATGAAACGGAGTATTGCAACTGATTTCATTGTTGCTGCAGCACCATGATGAATAGGCCACGCATAGTTTGGACTCCCGAGGAGCAGCGTGAATATATGGAGCGGCAAAGGGGAAAGAAACGGCAATACGACCGGCGGCGGCGTGCTGCGACAGGCGGCAGCATTTCGTAACGTGCAGTAGGCAATTCTTGCAGGTGATACCACAGCTTCGGTGACGAACTACCTCCACAGCATAGATTGGAGCCCCAAATTTTTAGTAATGAGGACCATTTCAGTCATGGAAACAAAATAAAGATAAAAAGGACAAGCGCGGGCGGGTATCGAACCCCAGCCGGCGAAGTCGGAGTCGAGAACGCTGCTGACTCACCTTTCAGCACGCTGCAATATGTCACGAGATGTCAGGTAACGTCACATGATGCCCCTTTGCCCGCTTTATTTAGCAAAAAAATCACAGATAGACGGACGGACGGGCAAAATACTGGAACTGGGGATTAGCGTTGCAAAGTACTACATTCTCGGTCACATGTCTGAAAATTATTGATTTTGTTGAGTGACATGGGTTTCACTGTTCCCTTGTTTTGTCAGAATTCGACCAAAATGAAATATCGTCCTTGGGAATCCAGATTACGAAAGCCCAGTAAGTTTGAATATTTATACACAATGAATGAAACATTGCAGAACTGTTCTCGAATTGAGGATCACTTCATATATAACGTTTTATCTTTCTACAGTCAAGCCATAAGTTAAGTATATTTTGTCCTATTTCGTATTCACGTTAACGCTGACACTTCTTCATATGGACTTTTGACTTTAGGCATCTGTGCGAATTTGCCACAGTTTCCTCAAAAATGTAGTCTATAAATCAGGGTATCTATATTAATGGAGTTTATATTTGCAAGATATGACTTTCTAGCAATTCATCAGGAGAGCCACCAATTCGATATGGGTAATACCTGCATGCACCAATTTAACAAACATTATGTTGACAATTTCAAGATAAAGTGATGGTTCAAAACCCGATTCGGCTATTATTTGAGGCTGCTTTCTCATTGAAGTGTTATTTATCACTCATAAGAATATAAACCAAAATGATTGTTTTGATGAATTATAGATAGAGGGGTATAACTGCTTCTGATATATTTACTGGCGTAACAGGAAGGAGGGGTAATGAAGAAGGTTTACCTCAAGTGCTAGCCTTCTGTCTTCAAGATCACGCAATCTTAAATGTAAGATCGCACGCCGGTAAGGTTCCCGTCTGATCGCTGTGCGATATATGTAGGTGAGAACACCCAGCATGGCGGACGCTGCGTCGCGGTCGATAAGATATAGTCAAGTTGGCGCGCGTCCGAGGAGCGTCCGGCGACAGCCCTCTGCCGTCCAGGCAAAGAGTTAATATATAGTTTTTGTAGATCGTTCTGACTCTCCCGCTACGCTATGCGCTAGAGCAACGATGCTACTGCGCATGCTCGCTGCTAGCGACAACATTGCGGAGCTCCGGGGCTTGCGCAGGCGCGCTACAGGACCAAAGTAGCGAGGCGCGTAGCGCTGCGTGGTGGCGTGAGTCTCGCGAGAACGAGTCTTGGCGAGATAAGGGAAAGCCAGCGAGAGACGCAATTCAAGATGGCCGCCACGCCGCGCCTCTCCGGCCTGTGCGCTTCGCGATCGTGGTTCTGAGCGGTGGGATATACCTTGCTGCTGCGAGAAGCAGCCGCGACAAAGCCGTTTCACGACTGCAAGAGCTAGAAATTTGTGGCAAACATGCTAAATACTGCCACGCAAAAGAAAAAAAAGTTTTGCAGTTTGTGTTGTTGTGAGCGAAGGGTCCGGCCTCCTGCTTGGCGGCTTTGGCGGTCGGTTGTATTAATTTACAAAAAAAAATTAGCCATTTACTTAAAAAAAGAAGCAACCATTAGCACGTCATTGAATTAAGTTCAAAATATTCTATCAAGATGACCACGTTAATAAAAAATACGAACAATTGCTTTACATTCCTGTTTTACGCTAGCCTTCTTTTTCGAAAGAGCCGCTAGTGGCGTTGCGTTAGCTCTCGTAACGCTGTAATTCGTAGCGGGTTGCGAACGTTCTACAAAAACTTATAAAATGTGGTTCCGCTACGCTACATATAGCGGAGGTCGTAGTTTTTAGCGGAGAGCGTAAGGGGAGTGACTGAACGATCTAATAAAGACTCTATTAAAACGTTCCCGAGAAGTTCAACTGACGCGAGCGTTCGTTAATTCCGCTTTTAAACTGGAGGAGGAAGCAGCGGCTGTTGGTACAAGACATCAGAACTAGCATGACCTGTGATTAACACTTTGGGACGGCGACTGAATCCTTGAAGGTCCGTCAGACGACACTTGAAGGCTCCTCAAAAGCGTCGTCGGAGGGGCGTCGTTGGACGACGCCCAGGACATGCCCATGGTTCCTACGCACGGGAATCCTCCTCACACTGCGGAGCGAGCCACAAGTTTTGAAGAAGATACGCTCTTTTCAAATACCGAAATACCACAGGACAGAAGCACAGTTAAAATGAAGCATAGCTAGGAAGCACACGGTACACGACAAATTTTGAAACAGCAGCACACTTTGCAGAAACAAATGAAAGTTGCTTACCTGCGTTTGCACGAGTCGTCCATGCTTTCCTGAACTTACGGGTGTTGGCAAGACGCAGTTCTCCCAGCTCTCAGTCATTGCTTGCTATTCTTGAACACAGCATTTATAAGGAGGATATCTAAAATATCCGGTAAAACGTCATTAACGTAAAAAGAAAGTAGATTCCTGAAGCAGCTGAAACCCCAACAGCAATTCAACGGCAGCCCAACTACAGTGAACTAGAATATAGGGGTAGTGGAAAAAGCGTCGGCGCCGACCCATTGGCTGTGTGAAGCCAGAAGTGTAGACTGCCGCGAGTGGCGCTGTTGTCGAAATCCGGAGTACTTGGCTACTGTAACATGGGATATGGCGTCGCGTACGTTTTCAGGTGGTTCCTGTGGTGTCTGTGGTCGTTTTCGCGATTTATTTTCGTGAATGTCAAGGGCTTGGCATTGTGATTACATTGGTTCGAGTCTTGTCGCTAAGCAATGAAAACGAAGAGAAAGAAGACGGATCCACACCGCTACGCGCCAGCATGCAAGACTGGTTACCCCGGTTTTCACTACATTGCCCAAGTAAGCATTAAACATTAATTCATAGACGCTGAAACACCCATAAAGCATACATAGGCCACACTAATGAACCGCTAAGATCAAAAACAGCTACGCTTGGTGCGAACTTCGCTGGCAGGAGTGCTCCGGAATCGAACACCAGCGCTACCTGGTAGGTTCTACACGAAGCGCCTCACCTGGATGCCGGCTATTTTTCCACTACTTCTAGTCTAGTTCACTGTAGCCCAACGGAAGCTGATTGCAATAGCGGAAAAATTACAAAAATTCAGTAAATCTTAGGTTTTATATAAACTTTAAGTTTTTTTTTTTTTTAGTAAAACCGAAACTAGCCACGCGAAGTAGTTCTCCGTGCAGCTTCTTTTGGAGGAGTACGATTTGTAGTCACTCGCAACATTTCAGTTTCGTTGTCAACGTTCCCGCGGGGTGTGAAGGAATTTAGTGGATTTTTGTTTTGTTTCGATTGCTGGGTGGGCTCTCTTGCTCTGCTTGCTTTCGTTCCTCTGGTCACGACTGGCTCGCCCGAGAATACTGCGGTGATGACAGCGTTGCAGTGACAGCGAAATCAGCGACAGCGACAAAGATACCAGCTTGGCTCCAGCTCGAGTGACGTTACGACGAGGTAGCCGTTGTCGGCGATGTGTTTGCCGAGTCGTTCGCCTTGCCAGCGAATGGGGCCCAAGATATCGCGTTATGTCGAAGACGTTGAGCGCGCGTATTCGGATGAAGAGCTAGCTATGTCGTTTGTTCGTTGTGTGGTCTCTGTAAAGTAATAGGAATAATTAGAAGATTATTCGCCAAATACTCCGCAGGTGGAAGTCTCCTTCGGAGATGACGATCGCTTTACGGCACACGTGTTTGGTACGGCTCGTACAAGTACCTCTAGTTGTCCTCAACAAGTTTATATAACTGTGAGGAAAAATAAATTGTTTCTTAGCGTCAGTGATCACCGCTAATCAAGTTGTAAACAATCTTCTTTTTTTTGTCAAACCATAAAGTTCTGATCAGAATATCATGCTTTCAGCAAGATAACTGACGCTCTGAAAGCGGTGGCGCTGGGAGCGTTACGCTCGATTTGCTTCGCAGCGCGCACCAGTGGCGTGGATCGACGTGACCGATCGCTCATGGAGGCCAGCCCTCAATGACCACTAGCACGGAGCACTCAGCATCTGCCAGGAAAGGGGATATTACTCAGCAACGTTTCCTTCGTCGCATTTGTTTGCGTGCGTGTATGTGCGTGCATGCACGTGCGTGTGTGTGTGCGCGCGCGAGTATTGATGCATCCGCGTGCATGCGTGTGCGTCTGCGCGTGGGCGTGCGTTTGCGCGTGTGCATACATGTGTACGTGCGTGCGCGCGTGTATGTGTGTCTTCGCGCTCGCAAGCGTCTGTTTTTTGCGTTCTATTGAACTTCAAAAGCAAGAAGACCGATTGGATGTCCCTGGACACTTTTAAAACACTAACATTTTAAATAATATTATTAATATTATTAATATTGTTTGTTGTGGTTGTTATTGAAACATTGCCTTTTTCTTTTAGACACAGGGCGGTGGAATTTTCTATAGATGGGTAAAAAAATGTATTGGTTCCCAGTCTTTAGACCCGGGATCATACAATTTTCTATAGGGGGAAAAGAATTGATTGGTTTTCAGTCTTTAGACACAGGGCCCTTAACTTTTCTATAACTGGCTGTAGCTGTATTTATGTATCTCTACGGCCGACCATACAGGGCTACAGAGGGTGACAGCCTGCCATTGAATTTTCCAAAGACGACTATAGACCATTTTTGTATGGGATGTCTCAGACTGGTTTATTAAAGGTTCTGACTTTTTTTGTGTGTGAGTTATTATACATGTCATCATAATCTCGAATTAATATTTTACGGAGGTTGACATGGTGATGCGACAGGTTCTAGCAGCATGTCATAAATATTTGTCAAACATTTTTTGTATATTTTAATTTAATGTTATGTTGTCAGATATAAACCCGAGACTAACTGCATGATTTTCTTACTGTTAACTTCCATCAAAAAATATTTGTATAAAATGCGAGTATAGAGCATTTCTCCCTCGTTTCCAATTTCTAAGCATGGAGTGATTTGTATGATAATTAAATATAAACTCATATATAAAATATTGTTTGCAAACAAAAATTTTCCGCAAAAGGGTCACTTCATTGTCAGCTATCTGCATGAATTACAACTGGCATTGTAAAAAAAAACTTAACTACTAACAACCATTGCTTTTCAAGCAGAAATCTAACCTGTACTTTATAGAGTGAGCCACATATGAGACTTCCAAAAGCATTTCACAGTATTTATTTAGCACCCTCTTCTACACCCTTCTTACCCCCTTCACTAAATGGAGGGTGTAACACAGATCAGTACCCCATGCAGTAAAATTGCGAGGGTGCATTATTACATTTTAGGGTGTTAAAAGGGTGTAACCGACGGTGTAAGTTGCTACAACATCCCTTTTACACCCTTAAAGGTGTAACCACTTTTACTGTATAAGGTAAAGAAAAAATTCGGAAAGGATTTTTGAGTAAAACAGCATTAAAGACACACCCTAAAAAAACAATGGCATGATTAGGGTGCCTTAACGTTACTCTGATTATCGTGATATCGATTTTGTTGTACAAAATGCTGACGGTACGCGTACCTCCGAAAAAACAAAAACATAAGTATAAAAATGGATTCCAACGGTGCACTGTCGATGTCAAACACTTTTGCGGGGTAAAAATCTTTCACGCCTTCCAGAGAAAAAAAGACGCGCCGCCAGCACAAAGACAGCAAGCTTTAACTGCAAACATGTTGGTTCGTTTTTAACCACTTCTTTGAAGATTGTTTTGATTTGTGCGCGCCCGAGGCCGAAGCTGCCAGCACAAGCATGTTGCCCTGAAATGTGGTGGAAAGAAGATGTATGACGCCTTAATCGCGCAATCATAAAGAGGGGCGCGAGACTCGATGAACATTTTTGAGGAACGGTAAATCGCCTGCTGTGCGCAGAGCCCCTAGAGGTACCCAAAATGCTCCTCAAGGAATTCATGTGCACGTCCCATTTAATAGTTGAAATCTGCGCGACTCATGAAGTTATTGAAACAATACAGTCATACACGTTTTCATTTCACAAAAAGTGTGCTAGCCACTGGACTTTCAATATGCGGAAACATGTGTCAAATGTTAAAGAAATAATGTCACCTTTAAACACTCGCTCTACGGGCAGCACGCATGTTATAAATAAAAACAGAAAAAACAGATTGTTTCCTTCTTTTTGTTGAGTAGCATACCTTCAGTACACGCCGTTCTCTTTCCCCTTCCTCCTCCCCAAAAATATAAAGAACAAAAAACGGCCGCCTGTTTTTACAACAATAAAGAAAATATAACGCAGCGCTAGTCATTCATCCTTAGTGCTGGGCGGCCAGCCCTGCGTTGTGAAACGACTGTGAAAACACAATGCACGTTGAGTTTCTGTTTAATTTCTCACGACTCCTTAGGAACACATCAAAATCAAACCAGTAATTCAATATTCGTTTTCATAAGGTTATACGAGTCAATTACCTTTAAAAACATTAAAATAGGTTTCCGAACTTCCGCGCATAAAACAGCTTTGTCAGTTCAACAGAACCAAACACCAGCATTTCTCTTTCTTCTCACAGTAAGAGTGTCAGGGCTATTTTGCTAACGACAGTTGCTGGCCCGTTGCTACAAAACGTTGGCGTAAGGAGATATCTTCGCAATCGGATAAATAGCTTGTGCATTTCTAGACATATATTTAATAAACTTTCGGCAATGTATCTAACTTAACAAAAGCCCAGTAGCTATCAATATACTGTTTGTACAGTCGTACACCCTAAATGTGCTATCGACTACCCTTGTAGAATTTTTAAAGATGCGTGGTTGAGAACAATTACCTATATATATATTATAAGATACGACATTAGTATGGTTCGAGTATGGTTACAATATAGAGTGACTAGAGTTTGAGTGCATGTCCTAGTTTTGTATTTAGGAGCATGCTTTCAGTACGGCACCCATTCCACTTCCTGACCACTTAAGTACGCTTTCAGTAAGCTTTTCCGTTCAACAAATTAATTTTCCTCGTCGAATAATAAACCTAATATTTTAATATAAAGATAAATAGGGGAAAATCATCATATAAGTACTACATATAGACGTATACGGCAACAAAATGGTAAGAGCACACTATATATTGAACCATATATATAACCACGTACAGCAATAATTGACAATATATATATATATATATATATATATATATAAATATATATATATATATATATAATTAAGATTTGTTGGCATACTTGGCGAACCCTTCCACCATATACCCTCCTATGCTCTTGTGTATGGCAATCTATTTCCTTATATATTTTGATATGAATATATATTTCCGAAAATGAAGCATACCTGGCCCATGTATGACATGTTTGTAAGTAATACCTAGACCCACTAAAGGAGCTACGGTTAGATCTATCTACACCATATATCGCATTTTGTTTTGGGCGCCGCCATCTTGGTGCTAGTGCAGAGCAGACGCAACTGCCGATTGTCATTATTCAAAAGTGCGACTTCCTCAGCATTAGTTTGGGTTTATAAAAAGCTCCTGCAAAAAGCGTTTCTCTGTCACAAGCAGTTTAAATATTTCCTGAGGACGGAAAAGTGTTTCTTTTGATTACAGATGAAGCTTGAGATAACTTGCAACCATCATTTTAAGCCACACCACAAGTTGGGCAAGTGATATTGCTTTGAAGCGTAGCTTATTTAGTGGCACAAGAAATCCCGATTCAACTTCCTCCTCTTGATCAATAACCGGTTTATGATAATAATGTAGGACGATTTTTATAGAATAGTTTATAATCTTCAAATGCTGAATGTAGGCAAGTCACGGAGAGTGGGTCATCATATCGCTGTGAAATATACAAAATAATGCACACTATGATAATCAATTTGCTTTTCATACATTCTCATATTTAGTTTTTACTAAGAAAAGACGCAGTCGGTGCTACGAACTGATTGGAGCAATCTGACAGTGTGAAAATTGCACATCATGGTGTTATTCCGATTTCTATGACTCGTGATTTTATCTGTTTTGTTATCGCTGATCCAATCAAAGCCATGGAATGGGTAGTTACGTGCGGTTTTGACCCTGTTTCATTATTCCATTACCTCGTAGCGTAGAGTGCGTCTGGACTTAAGCTGAAACAACATGTAGTAAAAGGGTGTTGAAAAGTGTGCTTTTAATCTATATTTTCTAAATTTTGCAATATATTGACGTTGTCAAGGCATCATATTTGTTATCTTCGCATCCTGCAGACGGCCAGCTTCGAATGAGTGCGTTTGAATTTTCGTGTATATTAATAGGTAGACTAGTTGAACAGCATAAACGCTGTCGCATGCATCGCTATTTGTTTTTTATTTATATTGTCTTCGCCTGTTAGAACTGCGTGTCTTGCATGACGCTTTTAAATTTGTTGCTTTATATATCTGGCAAAAACGTTCTTTTATCATTGATGCCCCGTGGATGTTGTGCCAACTGGGAAGCCCGTGCTTTTTATTGATTTACCAAGGCAAATAAATTGTGAGATTATTTTTATTTTTTATCACAAAATGTATTTCTACACTACTTTTTATTGAATCTATGACACTCAGCCGTCACGCTCTACCATTTCCGTAGGTTAAAGTTATCTAATATGTACAAGTCCTAGAGGGCTATCAGTGAGCCACAACTACAAGAAAACAGCTGACGGGAATCGTACTTGGGACTTGCCCATATCCAGTCAGATACTGCACCGACCAAGCTAGGCAGAGCTGGTGTGTTTTGTCATGGATAAATGTTGACTTATAAATCAAACACTTACACTAGCGTGATCATGTTGACAAAGAATGGTGGTGAGTGTGTGTGTTGAGATAACAAATCCATGAAGTATGTGGTCGCACTAGCCTGATAGACACCAGCTTTAAACTTATCACCTTCATACAGCGTGAACAATAGACAGACTTATGCCTGTTTAACAGACTAGGTTTCACCCAGTCTCCGTCAACGTGATCAGTATAGTGAAATATTTATTTGCAATATTCAGGAACTGTGCCTCTAACGGTTGATTTAACAGATTCCGTATTGGATGAGCTAGCGAATTTCCCAAGTGACTCAGTATACCTTAGCGGCTCAGAATCCGATAGTTCTGGCCCATCCGCAAATCTCCCTCTTACTTTTGGACTGATGGAGCGTCTGCCATGCCATCAAGAAGTATCTTCAAAACAACTGCAACTCAAAAACACTCAACACTTGCAATGACGCACAACACCACCAGTGTCATTACAATTGGACCTTCGGCGTTTAGTACGCGTAGAACTTCTACAATAATGGAATCCACGATGCCAAGTACCTCAACAACAACACGTGAGTAAGATGGCTCCACGACTCGATTTTGAATTTCGCATGGCTGGGGATGACTTTTCGGGTTAATTTTTTGGAGGTGAAGAGAACAGCTCTCAAAGCGGCCGAGTAAGTGGTGTTGAGCATGTATGCCAACGCTATGGATAGACAAGAAGCGTACGGGTATCTTGGCGAGTCATTTAAGATTAAATATTCATTTGTGGTCGTCCTTTGCTGATTGGATTGCTGCGAACAATGTTTGACAGTTCAACCTTCCTTCTCAAAATAGCAAAAGAAACAATCTGCGTGTCATGTAGCCTCAGTATTTAAAATGTGTCAGCCTTAATGTGGATGTGCATTTCGAGTTGTTTCTTTTTATTATACTAATGACGTGACGCCGTAAATTTCCATTGTCTGTAGTCTCGCGAGCCGTGTAATTTGAGGGGTGTCTTTCCAAAAATATCTTTTCTGCATCTGCAACTTCTATTGAACTAGACATTGCGGGTAGGTTGTGCATCATTTATTTTGTTCTCATGGTTGTCCCTCTTCATTTTATGAGATTGCACCAGTCTAACAAATGCTCGTTTCTTTGAGCTCGCAAACTGTCTACGTACTATTCTGGAGACGCGTAATTTCAACGGTAATGAATAAGTCTCTCAAATGACTGCCTGAAAATAATTAACTACATTTCTAGATCAAGCGCCAATGAAATCTTTTAAAACGTTCACGACCGCGAAGATAAATTGAATCCACTTTATTATAAATTTAATCACAGTAACTTTATTAGACTTATACTAGAATAGGTTCACGTCACTCTCGCCGTCATTCCTCTCACAACACCGGCGACTGTGCCTGGGTCAGAAGCTAGGCACTGTTTTACTTTCTCTTCGCCCCTTTCCCCCAAAAACAACAACAACAATAAAACACCTTTTATCCTTCGCTTTGCTTGAGTTTTAGCTTCTTTGGTTCTTTTTTCTCTATCCGCTGGATCGTTCGTTCGCTCTCCGCGTCCTCTTCATAAGCGGGCTGCAACATGGCAGTGGACGCCACGCTAATTGGATGCCTCATATTGTTTCACTTAGGCGGCCATGTGCTTGTGAAGTTCGCTTGCGCGGCAGCGGACAATGCGATGCAAATTTGGACTTCTTATGTGAACAAAAAAGTGGGCTCTAGGTTTGTACATACATGATTTGCTCGCTTTGCATGCGGCCCCGCTGTTTGCAGCGATAGCTGTTAGTGCTTCTTTTGGCGCATGTTTTGGGCGTTCGTACGCCAACAACCACGTGAAAGGGAGAGTGATAACACCGCCGTGTTATCAATTCCTCCCCAGCGCAGTCATTCCTCGCAGAACACGTCATCTATAAAAAAAATCACGTTACTGCTCCCTTTCCTTTACACTTCCTTCAGCACGTATTCTCCAGCTCTATTGCTAAAAACAATGCTTCAACGCAAAAGCACATGGCCTAGAGGCAATTTTTTAAGACACCTCTTTTCAGTACGCATCAGCAGTCCCTGTGAATGTCAGCCCACTTCGTTTGTTCGTATGCAATATTTTTATATTGGTGCGACTTATGCTGTGGGGAGTAACTGCCACTTTAAAAAGGTGACACAGCGTCTTGAGAACAGGGGTGGAACCAAAAGGTTGCAAAACATGTTTCGAAGTATGAACGAGAAGCCAGTAGGTCAAGCCGCGCAGCCGTGAAAGTTTGCCGTTTACTCCATTCATATGTCACGGCGTGAATGGGCGTCGTTCTTTGGGTACTTAGAGGTGCGCTACACGGGTCTTTGCGACCTGTTAAACGATCACACTTGCGATTTCGGCTTCTGCTTGAAACCAGTGCCAACTGAAAACGTAACATGTATATACGTGTATATACATGTGACATGTATATATACATGTATATACGTAAAAAAAATCTAAATCATTCGGCAGATTTATGGTGCTAAAGCAATGAATCAAGCGATGTGTTCTTTATATACGCGCAGAATTCAAGAATGGCAGAACACCACTGAAGAGAAAAAAGTGGTCGAGATAGATGTTCCACCAGCACATTTAACATAAATCTTGACAGCATTTCACACTTGTTCACGTGGATTTTAAGATAATTATGTGTATATCAGAGACTTCTTGGCACATACCCAGACAGGGAATCGGCCGAGGATCAGTGCGACCTAAATGCAAAAACAGAAGTCTTTCGTGCAGTTGTTTTTCTTTCTATAAAAATATTGACTTATGAATGCGAAAAGCCTTATATGCCTCATCGTTCAGTCGACCTTCAAATTCCTTGAGCATAAACTGGTCGGCGACAGGATAGGTACCGAAACGTTTAGGTGAACACTCATGTGAATTAGTGACAATACATTGAAGGAGGATGACAAAGCTAATTAAAAGGAATCAAAGTAAATTCAGAGGAATTAAATTGTCTTAAGAGTAATTAAAGAAGTAATGGCATTCAATGGGAATTCAGGACTATAAAGCGAATTAAGACGAATCGAAGATAATTAAGAGGAACCAAAGTAAATTAAGAGGAATCAAGGTAAATTAAGAGGAATTAAAGTTAACTAGGACGAATTAAAGAGAAGTAAGAGTAATTAAAGATAATTAAAAGGAATTAAGTGAATTAAGGTGAACTAAAAAGAATTAAAGCGAATTAAGTAGATGACTAAGCAAAATAAGATGATGACTCAGCAAATTGAGAAGCATAACTCAGCACATTGAGAACGATGACTCAACACATTAGGAAGGATGACTCACTCAGCGCATTGAGAGGAGTGACTCTGTGAATTAAGCTTGCTAATTAAAGTGGCTAATTAGTTTGGCTAATTAGTATGGATGAAAAAGCGATTTTAGAAGGTCGACAACGTGGTGCAACATCACAAAATAAATCATGTGTCTGTCTTTAAGACATCGGCGCTTTATCTTTCCCCTTCAAGTCGTCTTAGGGAAAACATAAGATACACTGTGAATATTTATTTAGATACCACAAAAACCTATATTACACTTTTCAAAACTCTATCAAGCACGATTGATGTTCTCCCTTTCTTCGGCGCGGAACATGGAATAGTATACAAGTTCAGTCCTAACACCAACATAGCAGTCTACTCTAATCCATCCTCCGATTACAATTCAATGCAGCAATGACAGGGTCGGATAATTCACGCGGCAGCTATTAGAGTGCGAGCCCTTTTAAAATATATTTTTCATGGATGTTGCAATGTAATCGTGGTTACATTCTGAACTTTCAGGGCATCGTTAAAACTCGCTCCTCAGCTCTCTGACAAATGTAAATCAGAAGATTAGCGGGTATTTAGACCGTACACGAGATCCAACGCCATTCGCAGAAGCGCTTGCCCTCTCGCAAATTTCCCTTGTAAAGAGATTGTAAAAGGAGAAAAAACGCTGGGATTGAAATACCGCAACACAAAAGAGTCAATTTTAAGGAGATAAGGGTTAAATATAGATGTGCATTGTGACTAACCTATGACCAACCCAAGCAGCACCACAAAGTGACTTTCGATCGGCCGACGGTTGGCCAGTGTCTGGACAGCTTGGCCACTTTTAGTTCTTGGCCACCGGAGACATAAACAAGGCCGGCAAGAGTCCGGCCACAAACTAGCTGTTTTTAGCTTGGCCGCCGGAGACATAAACACTGCCGGCAAGCGCCTGGCCAGAAGTGTTGATTTTCAACTTGGCCGCCGTAGATATAAACGCGCTTGGCAAGTGTTTGGTCAGCAGTGCTGATTTTTAGCTTGGCCGCCGTGAACATAAACACGGCCGGCAAGTGCTCGGCCAAAAGTGTTGATTTTCAGCTTGGCCGCCGGGGACATTAACACGGCCGGCAAGTGTTTGGCCAGAAGTGCTGATTTTCAGCTTGGCCGCCGGAGACATAAACACGGTCGGCAAGGGTTTGGCCAGAAGTGCTGATTTTCAGCTTGGCCGCCGTAAACATAAACACGGCCGGCAAGTGCTCGGCCAAAAGTGTTGATTTTCAGCCTGGCCGCCGGGGACATAAACACGGCCGGCAAGTGTTTGGCCAGAAGTGCTGATTTTCAGCTTGGCCGCCGTGAATATAAACACGGCCGGCAAGTCCTCGGCCAAAAGTGTTGATTTTGAGCTTGGCCGCCGGGGACATAAACACGGCCGGCAAGTGTTTGGCCAGAAGTGCTGATTTTCAACTTGGCCGCCGGGGACATAAACACGGTCGGCAAGTGTTCGGCCAGAAGTACTGATTTTCAGCTTGGCCACCAGACATAAACGGGAGCGCCAAATGGCTGGCCGGCAGTGCTGATTTTCAGCTTGGCCGCCGAAGACATAATCATGGCCGGCAAGTGTATGGCCAGAAGTGTTGATATTCAGTTTCGCCGCAGGGACTCCCATAATCTGAACTTTCATCGCGTTGACGAAACTTTGGCATGACGACGGGCAGCGAGGAAAGCATCATGAGCGAGTGGTTGGCAGAATTGTAGTGCGTGCATCGCACGAACGCTGTTAGCGCAAGCAAATGATCGCAATTTTCAGTTTTTTCGTTAGACTTGAAAGGCTATTGTCTTAACTAGCACTGTCGTGTGATATCTTCATTTGGAACATTACCAAAAGTGCTAAAATATTGTGCCGTCGTTGTTCTGTGAAAATAAAATGCGAAAACAGCGCCGATGTCATCTTCGCGCTAACAATATCGCTCTGTCGCTGCGCGGCACTCTTAGCGCCAATACCACATCCGCGATTTTTCGGTTAGTGGTCCACATATTTACTCCCCGACTGCATTCCAAGAAAAAAAGTTGTAGTCGGGTGCATCGGGCGCACATGCACCTTTTTTTGAAAGACTAACCCTCCGTTACCCAGCCAGTGATTTGTACACCGACCATGAGCCCCCTCCTCTACCTTAAAATTCTATAGGTGTATCAATGCACCCAGCTTAGTACACCGCCACGCTAGCCACGCGCGCCCCGATCAGCTTGTGCTTGGATCGGATAAGATTGAATATTTCGGGCTTTTAGGGGCAAAGCTCCTTAGGGTCTAGCCTTCTCCATTCGTCCGGCGTCCGTGCTCACATCGCCTGCCATCCCATCTGTCTTCTTAAAAAAATGTTTGCGCAGTCGACAGGATTCAAACCTGTAGGGGAGACCCCAATGGATTTCTAGTCTATCACCTTAACCACTCGGCCACGACTGCGGGACGAGTAGGGGGCTCTGAGATGTAATAACTCAAGAGCTGAGGATGTCATGGATGAAACGTTGCATGTAGCCGCTCAACGTCTATACCGAAGAGGGCGCTGCGGTCATATGCGTATATAATCGCGTTAAACTTTGCATGCATTGGCTTAACATTTATAGACGAGAGGGCGCTGCGGTCAAATGCTCAAATGCGTACATAACCACGTTCCATACCACACAATCTCTTTCTGACATGGACCGTTGACTTAAGCGGTGGAGGTGCGTTCCCACGGCTTCTAGCGGATCCAAGCTGATCCACTAGAAGAACCACTGGCTCTGCATTTCACCAACCATAAAGCATTAATAATGAAGTCGAAACGCAACCCGGAACTCAGCACTACCTATGAGCAATAAAAAATAATCTGCACCATCAGCACAACTTATGAACAATAAAATCAGTATCTTCGCCCCAATCAACATCATTCACCACGTGGAGATGTTGTGATTTTGTTTTTTGGAGGAGCCTAAACATGACGTCTCTCATATATTCATTAAGCTTAAGCTAGTGTCAATAACGTTTTAAATAGGTGCTAGGGTAAATATTTCCTGAGCCAACGAAAGCTAATAGCTTCGGCTAAAACCGCGACAAAAACGTTCAAAACTGAACTACACGTTAAAGAAAAGGAAAATTAACAAGGCGACCTAGATGGGCAGATCGCTGGTTTTGCTCTTGGCAACGTGGTTGTTGGCGGGCAGCGCTGTGACGCTCTTGACGCTATCGTGGTGATTGACGCCAGTGAGGCTCGGCGTACTAGAGTGAACTAAATGCTCACATTCAAGTCGCAACGATGAACTGCCGGCGCTCGTAGACTGCCAACAGGCGCCAAAAAGGTTGCGATGCTGCGCGCGCCGTTGCTGACAGGCGCTGCTGCGTAGAATACGCCTAGCACGAGAACGTTTTCGAGTTCGCACAGCAAAGTATTCTCAACAATAAAGCAGTGTCCTGCATCAACAGCAAGCTAACGCTGCTGGAGACTCCCACGCTCAAATTTTAGCAGATCGAATGTGGTTAGTCAACGTAGTCGCGGTCAACGCAATCACGGTTAATTCTTCATTTTATATGATAATGTGGGTTATATGGCGCAAAATTTAGCATCTTCAGGCTTCCCGTTTTTGGGGCCATTTTTGGGCTCGAGAGTTCCTTTAGAAGTATGGAGCTGCCCTCTTCACTCGGTATTGACAGCAGAGTAGACGCTATGCTTGTTTCAGACCAATCGTGTCTCCAAGTAGAATCACGTGACGTATACAGTCTCCAAGAGAAAGAAATAAGGCAGAGCACGGCACCTGCCTGAAGGCGAAGGCAACGGATAACATCCACTGCACTATCAACTTTGGGTCGAACTTTCAAGAGGATATAGGTCACAACGCCTCTCGTTATGTTCATTGTTGGGATGCCCCTGAAGATAAGCTTTTGTGAGCACAACCCCCTTTTAACCTTGAAGGAGCTGTTACTTTCCTATTCCTTCTCTTTTTTCCCTCCTCTTCCTAAGCTGAAAGTATGGAAGAATGTGCGAACTCGCCGGACCAATCAACCGGAGACTTTTTTATTACTTGACTCCGCTCTCTGGGCGCGGGTAACGTCAGGAGCGCGATCACGTAGCAAAGGTTTCCCGGATGACGGAGTAGCTTTTCCGATCCCCGGGATGCCTGCTTCGTGGCCTAGTTTCTTGTGTGCTGTGCTACGACCTACGGGGCTGCCGTAGATTTCGTCCGCGGCAACGTATCCAAGGCTACCAGTATTTGAAAAGTCGTACGCGTATATCGGCAACAAGCGATTTCTTCAAAGAAGCCTAAGAAATTATTGTGACGCGTTTAGTGTTCGTTCGGCAAATGACGAGCAGAAAGGGGTCCATTAAGATTCAACACGATGTGGCAGACATCGTCGTCTCGTTTTTGTGTGGTTGATCTGCAGTGCCCATATTGACATATATCTCGGAATACATCGTTCACGTCCGCGAAGTTTATGGTTAGTGCACTGAACCCGACTTGTTGGAAACGAGTGACCGCTGTTTTACGTGTATTCTTCAAGATTATTTATAGAATCAGGCACTGTCTATTCTCCGCGCAGAGAGGAAAATAATTTCCCTGAAATTCTACCCGCAGTCGCCTCCCAATAGCTGGACGAAATCATGCGACAACTACCGAAAAATACTGACTTGCTTATTCTCCCGGCATTTCGTGGAAACATGTTTCATGGGTGACTTTTCGTGCATACACGTTTCATGGACACTTTTAGTCGACACTAACATATCACCGACACTCGCTACGCAAATTGCAGGCTGCAGGGACATTTTTTTGCGGGTGTGTCGATCACTGGCCGGCAGCCCCGTCCACGCAGCTTCACGGCGACATTCAGCGACGGCTCAATACAGAAATGCTAACCCGCGTGGCCCACCCTACAAGAAATTTGAGGCGAAAATCTGGGGTGACTTCTTACCAAAAAACAAAAAAAGGCTAATCATAGCTGTTTGTAAAACAATCTGTCAATGATACATCATTCAATGAACTGATTGCCACCGCCAATGAGAGGCGTCTGCGGGTAGAATTTCGGGGGAATTATTTTTCCAGCTGCCGGGAGAATAGGGCAATGTAACTAATAATTACCCCTGTTCTTGTTTGCTTTGCAATCTTCTCAGCTGTATAAAAGCATAGAAATACCTTTTTACATTTCGCAGAGCGCTTGCACGTTTGTACTTTTCTACGGGACATGCTGTGCGTAATAAACTTCTAGGAGATTTGAAAACAAACTTCTGTGTCTGTCTTCCTGCCCGTTTACAAACACCTGCGCGAGTAAATTTTTTTTACGGGTTTCCTTCATGTTTTAAGTAGGTTAATTTAGTTCGGGACATCTTTAATAAGTTTTAGATATCCAGCCTTCCACATGGTGCCCATTTAGGGTTAACGAATAATTTGCCTGGGTGCCAGATGCTAGCTTGAGAGCGATTCATTTCAACAAGCATTGGTCAGCGAAGGGAATGCGCGGGTTTGCTTCTGCTAGAGCAAATGAGCTAGTCCTGCCTTTCGTGGCTTTATCGCGTCTGTTCATTTGCTTGTGCGTGACATATTCAGTTGCAAAGTTCGGAAAGAGCTGATTGTGGCCAGTCATCCTTGACGTCACGACGACTTGGTTGAGGTTTCGGAAAACCTTCTTATCCAAGCTCTTCAGACCATGTCGATGATACATAAACGAGTGAACTTATGTAGAGCCTTGGACGTCGTCAACCTATGCGGTAGAAAACTGGAGTCGTCGCTTCAGTTGGATTACAAACAATGCTCGAGAAAGAGCAGTATGTGTGTATGTATGCGGGCATATCTTTTTCAAATGACAACCCGCATGCGGATATTTTCTCATACGTAAACAAGACCTTAGGTAAGTGATTTTCAAGTACCGCTAATTATTTGAGCAATTCGTTCTTTTTTGTTTTGCTTTAACTTTATTCAATAAAGGTAAAGCAGCCGTTCATTCCAACATTACTTTTAACTTCTTGATGCGCTAGGGGCTCCAATAACGACATTTTTACTGTAATAGCTTGTATTACCCTGTACCAGTTCATCTTGCTGCAAGCTGTACCATTTGAGTTACAATAATAAAAAATATCAACAGTATCAGTAAAAAAAACAAGCTGGTTTGATTTCGGTAAGCATGACATGAACCCTTCCTTGACCGAAGTGTTTTTCTTGTTTTATTTTGGAATTGTACAAAGAAGTCAATGCACATGTGTTCTTTTTATTATCTAATGGGAGCACATGCAGTGCTTGCAAGCTTCTCAGATTGACAAGCGTCGAATGAAAATATTGAGGTTGAAAATTTGTCGCGATTCTTCTATTTTGGTTTTATTTTAACGCATCCGCTTCCACTACATTCCGAGAGTATCAAACTCCGTACCGGAGGTACACAGTACAAGTTTTTACACATTTAAGGGAGTAACATGGGTGTTGTGGCAACTTACACCCTCGGCTACACACTTTTATCACCCTTAAATCTAGTAATACACCCTCATAATTTTACCGAAAGGGGTGCTGTTTCGTGTTACACCCTCCATGTAGTGAAGGGTGTAGAAGAGGGTGCTAAATAGATAATACGAAAAGGGTTTGGAAAGCTTCTATACGGCTCTCTTTATAATGTACAGGTTAGATTTCTGCTTGAACAGCAACAATTGTTAGCAGTCTTATTTTTATGTCAGTTGTAATTTACGCAAATAGCTGATAATAAAGTGCCTCTTTTGCATACAAGTTTTATGTTTGCAAACAAAATTTTATATATGAGTTCATATTTATTTTCTTACAAGTTACTCCGTACTCAGAAATTGAAAACCATGGAGAAATGCTGAATACTAGCATTTTTTACAAATATTTATTGCTGGAAGTGCACAGTAAGAAAATCAGTTAGCCTCGAGTTTATATCTGACAGCATAACATGAAATAAAATAAAGTAAATATTTTCACAAATATTCATGACGTGCTGCTAGAACCTGTCATATGACCATGTCAACCTAGGTAAAATATTCATTTGAGAATAAGATTACATGCACAATAACTCACACACATAAAGAGGCAGAACCCATAATAAACCAGTCCGAGACATCCCGTACAAATATGGTCTATGGTCGTCTATGAAAAAGTAAATGGAATTCTATCACCTCCTATAGCCCTGTGTGGTCGGCCTTAGAAATCCATAAAAACGGCTACAGCCAGCTATAGAAAAGTCTAGGTCCCTGGGTCTAAAGTCAGGGAACCAATAAATTTTCTTTACCCGCCTATAGAAAATTCTACGGTCCTGAGTCTAAAAACTCAGGGCAACGCTTCAAGAATAATAATAGTAATAATAATAATAATATTAATAATATAATAATATTAACAATCGTATTAATAATATTAATAATAATGATAATATCAATAATAAATAAGATTGTGTTTATAACTGTCCAGGGACATCCAATTGGTCTTCTTGCTGGCGCAGTTCAATAGAAAGCACAAACAGATATGCTTGCGCGCGCGCAGGCACACACATACACGCGCGCGCACGCACGTACACACGTATTCACACGCACAAACGCATGCCCGCGCGCAGACACACACGCATGCACAAGCACAGACGCACACACGCATACACGCGGACGCATCCACGCGCGCTCGCACACAGACACGCAAACAAATACAACGGAGGAAACGTTGCTTGAGTTAGTTTCGGTTTCGGTTCACACAAAAAGAAAACCAAAAGTTTAAATAAAACCTAAGATTTACTCACTTTTTGTAATGTTGTACATTATTATTGTAGTGACATTCTTATTGTTACTAATATAATAATAATTTGCTCAGCATCGTTTAAAAAAAGAAAAAGAGACTCTTGAAGACCGCGCAAGACCATCGCTATTGCAATCAGCTTCCGTTGAGCTCGGTTGAATGGTCGTTGGAGTTCAGGAAGATTCGGAAACCTCCTTTCTTTTTACGTTTTAGCCGTTTTAGCGGATATTTTAGATATCTTCCTTACGAATACCGTGTTCAAGAATACCAAGCGATGACTGAGAGCTGGGAGACGCTGCGTCTTGCCAACGCCCGTAAGTTCAGGACGGCATGGACGACTCGTGCAAACGCCGGTAAGCAACTTTCTTTTGTTTCTGCGAAGTGGGCTGCTGTTTCAAACTTTGTCGTGTACCTTGTGCTTGCTTAGCTATGCTTCATTTTAACTATGCTTCAGCCCTGCGTTATTTCGTTATTCGAAAAGTGCGTATCTTCTTTGAAACCTGTGGCTCGCTCCCCAGTGTGAGGAAGATTGCCGTGCGGCGGAACTGTGGGCATGTTCTGGGCGCCGTCCTCCGACACTCCGACGACGACGCTTTTGCGGAGCGTTCAATTGCCCTCTGACGGCAGTTCAAGCATTCAGCCGCCGTCCCAAAGTGTTAATCACAGGTCGTTCTAGTTCTGACGTCTTGTCCCAACGGCCGCTCGCCACCGATTTGTTTCGTAAAGCCGGAGCGAGAAAAACGTTACAAGAGCGAGCAGAATTATTTTTTTGCCTAAGCTAATACCTGTGCCGTAGAGACGCGCGGTCTCTTCGCGTTTGCCGAACCGGCACACTTTCTAAGTTTACGGTTGTGTGATGTAAATCAAAGAAGAGTTTAGATGTCACGTTTTTTAGTAGTGGCGAAAGCCCTTACAAAAAGCAGAGCAGCTAGAAAAACCAAGAACATCAAGAAAGGTAGAAAAAATGAACTTAAACGCCTGAATGAACTTAAACGACCTGAATATTCTATGGAGTTGAAAGACTACCACCGTCCCAACTCACCCGGTTATTCTTTCTGTCAAAGAATAATAGCCAAAGTAAGAAAGAAATAAATGCCAACTGTTAATTGGTTATAAATTCGTAATTTGTGCAGTGCAGCCCTACCCTACTGTACCCTTTTTATGATATGAGGAAATGTGTAAATGTATAGGACAGTTCACAGCAACCATTTATGTCCAACCCATTTTAATTAATCGTTTCTCAAGAGCTCGAAGTTATACAAAAACATGTTCTTCATAAATTAAGCCGCACCACTGAATGTACAGTAGCATGTGACTTGTATGTTCTCAGCAAAAGAAACTTGTATGTATGTTCTCAGCAAAAGAAAAGGATGCATGCAAAATGCGCCAATCATTTTGTTTCCTCTCTGTTGGAACTTCTTTCAGCTACACACAAAAGGTGGGTGTCTATGTCTAAAAGAGTGGAATCGACTTTTCCTGTAGGGCTGGAAGGCCTGACTCAATTTGGCTAGCGGCTTGAAACCTATGGGAACCTGGGGAACTGCATCAGAATAGTGAGAATGACACCCACCTTGCACTTCCTCAACGATGGCACCGTGAGGAAGGGGAGCTGCCCAAAAGTGAATGCGATGGCAGGTGGGTCTTTTCAGTGAACCCCTATACAGATGATACCAAGCAGAAAATTATTAAAAAATGTATTATTAAAAGCATGGAGTGTGAAGGGGACGGACAAGAAGGAGGAGATCAACACAGCGCTGTGTTGTGTTGGTATCCTCTGTTCCCATATTCTTCGTGATTTCTTTTTAATGATTGCCTACCAACTGGTTCAGTCATCAGCACTATTGTGCTGATGATTGAATCAGTTGGTAACAATAGCATACTTTTATTGAATATAGTCAATACAAGTATGCTGCTATTTATTAGTATGCATTAACAATGTGCTTACAATATAATCCCACAGTCATGCATTAATGAACAAAAATAGAAACGAGGATGCAATCTAGCTATACAGGCTAAACACGAATAATTTATTCAAGGCGGGTTCTCAGGAAGATGACACAAACGCAGAGAAGTGTCAAACACAGCTGAGTTTTAATGGGCAAAAAAAGAATAGCGACCCAAAAGATGAAACGTAGGGGAGAACATGAAGTCACACTTTACAATTTCTCTTTTGCTTACCACCACTTTGCGAAGGGAATTCCTTCCTGGACCTTACAGCGTTATACTGTTCACAACTCCTAACATACCCAAAAACAGTAAACGCAAAAAAGCAACCTACTAGCATCTGGTTAAATCTGATTAACCCAACGACAGGAAATGCCATTGAGCTTTCAACCTAGGAAATAAAAAATATCATGCACAACATCAAGATTTCAAAACACAGACGGACATCACACCTGTTTTTAATGAAAAATATAGGCCATGAAACTTCTTCCACTCGATGGCAAATCACAGGGAAGGCATTCAACAGATTTCTAGGTTTCATCATTGTTATTGATTCTTTACAGTATACACTTGCGGTCACTCTCGTTGGTCAAAACTATTTCAGTAGTGTTCCATAAGGCCACACAATTATTACACTAGATCACGTGTTTTGACACAGCTGAATACAGACCTTATTTTTCTGCAACATTTATACTAAGTTCAATCGGTCCTTTATGCAGGGTTTTGTCGCATGAAATGTTCTATGGGTCGAGCGACACTTTTAGCGGTCCTTGGGAGATGTCATGCTGTAGGTTTATGTAATATTGGCTTTTCTTTGTTACTTTGTGGTATATGGCAAGCTGTATTAAATTTATTGCAGGTCCCAGCTGCACCATGCGGTGCAGCTGGACCTGCAAAATTATTTCAGTAGTGTTCTATAAGGACACACAATTATTACATTAGATTACGTGTTTTGACACAGCTGAATAAAAATCCTTATTTTTCTGCAACATTTATACTAAATTCGATCGGTCCTTAATGCACGGTTTTGTTGCCTGAAGTGTTCTATGAATCGAGCGAGACTTTCTAGTGGTCCTTGGGACATTTCATGCTGTAGGCTTATGTATTACTGGCTTTGTTACTTTGTGGTATATGGCAAGTTGTATTAAATTTATTCCAGGTCCCAGCTGCACCAAGCGGGTAGACTCACCGTCAAAGCCCACAAGCCGCTCTCTTCAAGCCGCACAGAGTGTCCTATGAGGTGAACAGTCATTTCTGGCGGTCCTTGGTGCATGCCGTGCTGGGGGTTTATGTAAAACTGGCCCTGTACAGTTTGATCCAGTTTTACTTAACGAAAAAGTGGACCTCTATAGTTGGATGGTGCACGGCTGCATGCACATGCACCCGGAATTTATATATATTTTATATAGATATATACAAAGCTTTCTAATTTAATTCAAACAAAATTAAAAAAAAAAAACGTCGTGAGTGTTACTTGGATGCTGCCTTCACTGTGTGTTTGTGGGGCTCGGAGGACATTGCATAAGGGAAAATCCTTCGCAGTATGTCATTAAAAAACTAATTAACCAACATTTTAATAATATGTTTAATAATGGTTTCATGGGATATGTTTCAATTCTAGTTTCAGAGGCAGTGAATATTAAAGACTAACCAAATTGACACAATTTGCGATTGGACAACAAGTTTCGAGATATTCAGTGCTAAAAATCTGCCTTTTCGTCGCCCAATTGCAAAATCTTGCGCTCAGAAGGCCTCAGGATGTCGTGCTGACGTGGTTGCTTCGGACGCACCTTCACTATCCTGGAAGTATGACGCCGATGCTTCCACTAAGGACACACTGTCGAGATAGTGACGACGTACCCGGTACGACTATGTCACTCTTCTACCCACCATTAACGGCACGAATTCTTGAGCCCAAGCTGAGCGCGGTTTTTGCATCAGACATTAAAACCGCAAAAGTTGAACAATGAATACCTCGAAGCCGCTTGGCTTTTCGTGAATTGTTTAAATCGGGATAGCCTTTAATATTGACTGGCTTTTAACACTGCAGTTGCAACATGGTCCATAAAGCCATTAATTACAAAGCTAACAGATTTTGGTCGATTCGTCAACATACTGTGACAATTATTCCCTTTACTAATGTCCGCCGAGTCCCACGAACACGCAGTGAAGAAGACATCAACGTAACTCTCACGGCCTTTTTCTTTAAATTCTGTTAGCTTCCAAATAATGTGCTGTGTATACATGTAAAACGACGTGTAGGATGTAATCATGCGCATAATTATTACGAAGCTTTGCTTTTCACCGACTTAAATATTGAATTTTTATCGCAACCTTCCATACATGAGCAAACCATCCAGTTTGGTACTGAAAATATATTCTATTCGGCAATAAAATCAACAGACTACTACTTGGTTCGCCTTTGGCTTTATACTTAAAATATTAGGCATGTGCGAATCCTAGATTTTGGGCTTAAAGTGAATAATGACTTGAGCTTGTTAACTTTTCAGTTGAATATCACATAAATTCTGCACCTCTCTTTATGCCGGCGAATTCTGGGTCCATTCACATCAAGTCATCCAGCAGCCGCAGATTACTTTTAGGGCCACCGAGATTGTTCTTCTTTTGACGCAGACAGCTCATTTTATATTTTGTCAGAACACTTTTGTCTGTCACGAATTCGAGGGGTGCAGCAAGGTGCAAACTGAACAATGTCTCATATATAGCTGTAAAAATATATTATCACGAGCACCTTTTTATATGCAAACCCCCCCCCCCTCAACGGTGGAGGGGGGGGGCCCTCCACCGTTGAAAACCACAACCGTCAACCTCGCCACGCTCGTCGCGCTGCGTGCCGGATTTTCGCTGCTCCGGTTGGTGTTCAGACGGGGGAGCTCATGTGGTCAGCCACTGGACATGAAATGTAGATTGTGAAAGTTAATTTTGACAGCTACATGCGAGACATTATGTTTGCTGTCTTCTGTAACCTTCTTCTTTGGGTTTTTCAGTACAGAGGAGGAGGCGAAAAATTAACATTGGCCAATGGACAAATATTAGCATGTACCGTTATGGTCAGTCGGCAGCCCTATACGGTTCATAACGCAAGGCGGCGAGGTGAGAAGGGTGCGTCCGTGGCAGACATAGATTGTAGCACCTGAGCTCCCCAACTTTTGTCGGCGTTTGCCCCTTTTTTTCTTTTTAAAACTTGCCTCCCTTTGGCTATGTTCGCTGATACCGTTAAGAACCCATTATCTCACCCAACGAACGCTGGCGACCGATGACACCGTCTGACAAAGCGTGTCTGCCCAAACGTTCCTCCTGTTTGCCCTCAGACTCTTTTGGACACATTGTTTCTCATCTGTGCATCCTCTTACCCAAACAATAACCTTAAATGTGCACAGGAAAGCTGCTGTCTGCAGAAAGAAAACCGGCCGCGGTAAAAGCGAAATGTAAGAGCAAAGCAAAAAATCACTCTCATTGCGGAAACGAACCAGTGATGCGTCGGATTTTTGGCGTGGCTTCTATTTTTTTTACCTCCAAACATGTCAGCTAATTTCCAACAATAAATGTAAGAAGATACACAAGTCTAGCAGCGTATCATAATACATCGCAAAAGTATTTCACTACAGAAACACATAGATTTCGCAAATGCATCTTGGTACAGAAATAGAGATACCCAAAAGTGTCGCTAAGATTATATGGCAATACTTTCATGTCGTGATGTTGCGCCGATTGTAATTCCTCAATCGTTTTACATTGCTGTAGACGCCGGTTATTTGTTTAAACATAAGCACTGTATGTCTGTGTGGAGGCTGATGCTCATGGCCTTAATTGCAGCTGAATAATAGCAGTTGACGAGAGCAAACATGTTTTGGCCTTCTACATTATTGCATGTTGTGCTTTATCCCTTTACTTAACGCAGGGTGAGAACATCCCACCGACACCATGTGTCCTCTACGCCAAGCAGGAGCTGGATTATGCAGACTTTCTTCACCTTGGTGTGGATCGTGAGCGCTTGTTCTCAGTTTTTACTGCAGAAGAGGGGCTGTGCATGTTCTTGGCAGCATAGTGGCTGTTCAGCATCCAGTGCGAATGCAAGGCCTCCAACGCGCTGGTTGCTCTGGAGAGGCTTTTCTTTGACTTGTGGGACACAACTCCAATGACAGTCGTAATCAAATTTTTGATCAAAGTTTTCAGACAGGTATGTGGTCGAAGAGATGTTTTGTGAGCCGTTTTAAAAGTTTATAATGTACTTTTCTCGCCAGCATTATCAGGTTCATTTTTTTGCTTCCAGAATGAATGATAGGTTTTATGGAGGCATGTTTTTTTTCTTTCTTTAAATGTTGGGCACCTTCTGTGATAACTTATGCTGACCTCCTGAAGGCGAGGTGCTTAGAATTCAGCTGTACGAGTTCCTCATCCATAGTCGTCTTCCAGAACTTTATAATTGTGATTGTACGTGAGCAAGAGGATAGCACTTCTACTGAAACATTTGCTTTTTTGCCGTAGAGTGCAAGTTCATTATGTGATATATTTCGTTACATGTTTGCAGATAGCATTCTTTATGTCATAAAATGGCATACATTGTATTTTTCATTTGTCTTTTAGGGTTCAATAAATGTTCAATTTAACACATTCTAATTGATGTCGTAATGAGCTTCACTTACTGAAATACTGCTCTGGTTCAGTCAAAGGCTAGACCACCCCCTCTACCCTGTTTCCAATTAGTGATGAGATCCGCATAAGAAGACTAGTTATAAGGGAAGCGTGTTGCCTGCAATCCTCTGAAACAAACAAAACATGTCACTTGATCTCCAAACAGGAATGCTCCCCTTGCCTCGTTTGCGGGTGCCCATGATGCTTAGAATGATTCAGCCGTGCAGTATGAGGCTTGGGGCCACTGCTTGCTCACTTAGAGTTCGAGAAAGGGGGCGCCGTAGCACCTCCCAATTGCCCCCGGAGTTATGATCTGGCTTGCAAGGAGGTCTTTTGCATTACTTCATGAGTTGTGTTCAGTGTGACTCATTATTTCTTTATCACGTGGCTCGTATGTGGTAATGTGGCAATTCCTCTAAGTGAAAAAAGTGTAAATGTGTTCAGTAAACATGATAAGCTGTAAATCATATAATAATAATATAGGAATATCCAATACCGTATATGATTTTTGTACAATTTACAAGTTCTGATAATTGTATTGGACACAATCCTATATTATTTTCACTGGGGCCTATACTTCATTTCACCCTTCGTCCGAGTGCGGCGGACGCTACCAGCCAATCCAGCGTCGAGAGAGTGTCATGTGACCTTGAACTTCACTTAACCAAAACGTCGCGTGATACTCTCCCGGCGCCGGATTGGCTGTTGCGGCCCAGCATCCACTGGGCCACCCCAGTGGACGCCCATTCCATGCCAAGCACCCTTTTCCAAGGGTGTTAGCAAGCACCCATTATGAAGGGTGCTTGCCTGAACACCATGAGGGTGTTAGCCCAGAACAAACTGATTTACACCCTTAAGTGTGTACAAACTTTTACTGTGTACTCAAGACTTCTCTTTCCCATTAGTGCCAGCAAGCTTGTGTAAAGTGAAAAATATTGTAACTGAACATCGTTGCACGGACCCTTCAACTAAAGTTACTTTTTTTTACTCCTGCATTACCGAGGGATCTTAATTGTAGGACCATGGATGACTGGAGTTGTGGTCGCAACCAGCGTCGTAAGACGTAGTACTCAAAAAGTCCAATAAATATTAAGCAACCTTGCAGCAGCTTCGCTTGTCATTAATATGTAAAGGTTTTTGGGGTTGAGTTCTCCACCTTGAGCTCCCAAAATTCTTGACAGTCTTCTGAGGAACACCAACATTTTGTGGCCGTCTGTGATAAATTGTATATGAAGTGTATAACTACAGCCACTTTCGGCCAGTCACTGGCCGAAAGTCAATGGCCAGTGGCTGGCCAAACGGGAATGGCCAGGAGCTGGTCAAAAGTGAATGGCCACTGGCTGGTCAAAAGTGACTGGCCAGAGTGGATGGCCAGTGACTGGCCAAAGGGAATGGCCAGTCACTGGCCAAAGGTGAATGGCCAGTCACTGGCCTAAAGTGAATGGTCAGTGGCTGGCCAAAGGTGAATGGCCAGTCACTGGCCAAACGTGAATGGCCAGTCACTGGCCTAAAGTGAATGGCCAGCGACTGGCATAAAGTGAATGG